>JAACNH010001016.1:12898-110600 GCA_019447015.1 Hymenochirus boettgeri | reverse complement strand
CCCCCCCCCCCCTATCTGATAGTACACCTTCCCCCAACCCCCCTCCTACCTTTATTAATCTCTAAAAACTCATCTGTTTCTTTGCAGCAGCCAGGGGAAGTTCTGTTCGTTTCTGCTACTGTGCTGGGCTGTCAGTCAATGTGCATCATCACATGCATATTCATGATTTCTGCCACTCCCACTTGACCCCAGTGATATCTGATGTACACAAAGCCTTTCCTCCCTGACTCTGCATATTCTATTCACAGCTGATAGTGCAGGGAGAGACAGAGGAAAGATAGAAGCTTGAGCCACACTGCAGTAAGAAGGCTGGGGAGACTTGTGTGTTTATCAATTGTATAAATATATATTTATAAAGTCAATATTTAATAAGCTTTATAAAAACCATATTGGGGGATAGATGGAAGATATATGATTTATATCAGAGGGCATACTGGGAGTTTCACAAGCTGTATTGTAGTGCTCGCTGGGAGTGTCACAGAAGATGTATTTTACAGGGCATGCTGGGAGTTTCATAGTTTCATAAGCTGTATTGCAGTGCTTGCTGGGAGTGTCACAGAAGGTGTATTTTACAGGGCATGCTGGGAGTTTCACAAGCTGTATTGCAGTGCTTGCTGGGAGTGTCACAGAAGATGTATTTTACAGGGCATGCTGGGAGTTTCATAAGCTGTACATGACTTAATAAACAAATTTTATGTTGTTATAAATTGTATAATAGTTAAATTATTTTTAGTTTATTCATAAGTAATTAGTCAGTTTTTATTAACATAAATAAATAACTTTATTTCAAAAATAACAACTCTCTTTTTTTATAACCTTTCAATACAGCTTAATAAATCTTTAAAGGGCATTTCAACATATGAAACAAAATTTTAAATACTGATGCAGCAAACTATTTTAATTATACTAATGTACCGAAAAGAAAAACCTGCTTATACTTACTAGACATGGTCCTTTCCAGCTTTATTTCCAGGTCGCAGTCATTCAAATAGCTCATAGACATGAACATGAAACGTGTCACTGCTGCTGGATGAGGCGACACACAAGCTTCAAGGGACCATGTCTTGTAAGCATATTCCTAAATTAGGTTAATTATTTACAAGATATAGATAATGCAACAAGAATGAAAACATAAGTATCTATTCAATAAAATAAAAATTTAGATTAAACAATTATGAAAAATAAGTACAAATATATTTTACAAAGTGCATATGTCATCAAATAATAATCTTCAGGTAGACAGTTTTATGAGGTATTAGAATTTTTTTTTAAGTCATGTTATTTTAAAATCTTGACTTGTGCTTGGCAATCACTAGTTCACAGGCTGGTCTTTCTACCAATACTATATTCTTGGGTGTCTGTGAGGAAAGTGATCTCCAGTCAGTTTCCAAAGTGTCTTCAAGAATACGCAGTGCTTTCCTCATAATGTCCCTCACATGGGCATCATTAACCTTGTCATAAATTGGTTTCGCTAGCCAGTCTTTTTTCTGTTTGGGAAAAACAATGCAAAATCTTTTTTCTCCAATCGCAAGAGAACTAGCTGTTGGATGTTTTACTACTGCTCGTTCTCTTTCCACATTTTTATTGTGTGATAGAGCAGCCAGAATTGTTCGTGCCATCATGGCACCCATGCCATAGGCTACTCTCTTTGTTCTAAATTTTAAAATCTTGCTGTGGTATACCTCCAATGACCCAGTGTGACAGAACTGATCAATCATTCGTATGTCCTTTAATAACTTAGGAGAAGACACTATTTCTTTGATGAGAACATGTGCCTTGTCTCCTTGACGTATCCATGGGGTTTTCCTTGGTCTTAATTCGGGAAAATCTTTTGTAATCACATTTCTTGCAAAGCGGGTTTTTTGGAAAACTGTGTTTGTTGGATATGTGATCCAATAGTGACTCCCATTTGGCTACTAACAAATCGGCATTCCCTTGACAGGACTTGGTGCAGAACCAGAGATGGTTAATGATAGGAGTTATCCATCTTGATATAATAGAGCAGTTAGCCTTTCTACTTGCTGCTAGAAATATTTTTCTAATGCTTTTTGATAGGTGCCATATGTCGAACTGATGACAAATGTCAGAGTATTTTTCTTTCATCACCTTTCTTATACCAACATGCCGATCAGTTGCAATCAAAGCGATTGTAAATTTTTGTGAAAGTATATCGGAAACACAGTCTTCAAAGGTGCTTTTTTCCATACCCAACTGGTCAATTCTGAAATGGATTATTTTTTGGCTAACTAAATCCATGAGACTGTATGTACAGAATTTGGCACAGTGTCCTGGACTGTCAAACTGGCCATCGCCGGCTAGTACTAGTGACTTATCCAAAAAATCATTTTTCAAATGTTGTTGTTCAATTTTCCATTCAAGATGAACAGCAGGAAAAAGTTTTTTGATATTTGTAGTATAAAGATTTGGAAATTGCTTGAACTTCAAATATCTCATACATTTTAGACACCTTTTGAAAACTTGAGCCCCTGAACAGAATGCATGCAGCCATTTGAAGGTTTCCAACCGATATATTTTTTCCGTAGGCTGACTATGCAATTTGCAGGCAGTGTGTCCATTTTCACATTTAAGTACAATAATCAACAGACTACCTTTGATGATTTTTTGACTATCAGCAATCTTTGCATGACATATTTCCGCATCTTTATATGGACACCAAACTAGAGATAACAAAAAGTCTAGACAACTATCATAGACAATGAATTTCTTTTCTTCAACATAGTCTTTCTCGACTATTTCCTTCTCAATAATAGATTCTTCTTGTATTATAAAGGAAGATTCATTAGCACTTGATACTCTAGTTGGGTCAAATGTTACATCACGAGGGTCATCAACAGGCACTGATGATTCACTAATTGAGGTGTTAGGACTTTCATGTGATTCAGTTGTCTTTTTTGAAATTGGTGATAAAAATATTGGCAACATCACATTTTTTTCTTTTTCTTCTTGAATTAACTTCCTCCTTTTTGTTTTTCTTGTACGTCTCCTCTGTGATTTACTTGCACAAGGAGTGGAGGTAAAAGGTCTGGTCCTGAAAGTTTCAATGTCCTTATCTAATGCTTGTAGTACAAGATGATCAGTTTGTGTAGAAGCATCCACCATAATTCTTTTTTCTGTTTGAGTAGAGGAAACTCTTTGGTTAAACCAATGCTCTGTGTTGCAATAGTCATCTTTCATTCTTATCTCTGTTTGTGTGTTAACATTGTGTAGTCTTGAAACTATACGGACTAGCACACTGGGTGTAGATGGTTTTTCTGAAGAAGTAGGTATTGCTGGATTTGGTGGTGTTATGGAGGTTAGTACAGGAACATCTTGCTGAGATGCACTTACAGAAGAGGAAGGGAATATTGTTGGAACAGCTGATGGTTTAAGAACTGTTTTTTGTCCCTTCTTCATGTAACAGTCTTGCGTGAAATGAGCAGAACATAATCTGAAGCAATCAGTTTTTTTCCCTTCAAGTACTGTCAATGTTGTGTCAATGTTGTCAAAGTGTTGACCAGTTTGTAATAGCCAATTTTTTATAGTTTCCAAATTTTTTGGAAAAGGATGCATGATAACATTTGGATTTCGCATTCGACCAGTACTATTTGGACATCCATTTACTATGCAGGAAGACATAGTTACTGAGATTACTATTACCTCTGAAAGATATAAATAAATGTATAATGTATTGCTGTTTTACACAATAAATATGCTAGTAGCTATCTTTATGTTAATGAACAAAAAAAATAGTGTAATATATTTTTCACTGTTATATAGTAACGTAGTATTAGAGGTTTTGTAAAGACATATGTCCATCTAGTCCAACCTTTATACCCTACCCATAATGTCTGTATAACAGTTACATAGTAACATAGTATTGGAGGTTATATAAAGACATACGTCCATCTAGTCCAACCTTTATACCCTACCCACAATGTCTGTATAACAGTTACATAGTAACATAGTAACATAGTATTGGAGGTTGTATAAAGACATATGTCCGTCAAGTCCAACCTTTATACCCTACCCATAATGTCTGTACAACAGTTACATAGTAACATAGTAACATAGTATTGGAGGTTGTATAAAGACATATGTCCGTCTAGTCCAACCTTTATACCCTACCCATAATGTCTGTATAACAGTTACATAGTAACATAGTATTGGAGGTTGTATAAAGACTTAGATACACCTAGTCCAATCTTTATACCCTACCCATAATGTCTGTATAACGATTACATAGTAACATAGTATTGGAGGGTGTATAAAGAAATATGTCCATCTAGTCCAACCTTTATACCCTACCCATAATGTCTGTATAACAGTTACATAATAACATAGTATTAGAGGTGGTATAAAGACATACGTCCTTCTAGTCCAGCTTTTATATCCTATCATAATGTCTGTATAACAGTTATATAGTAACATAACATATAATCTCTCACACACACACACAAAATATGATTGTAAATTGTATAAATTTAAATTTTGCTAGCCTTCCTTATTTGTATGTGTAAAATACGTTGTAAAACATAATTATTAAATTTTAAAATAATATTTTTCAGATACTAATGAGGTTAAAAATAACAAACACACACACACACACAAACAAACACATACACTCTCACACTCACATACAGTCACGACACACACTCACTCATACTCACATAAACTCACTCATACACACTCAATTATATAGTATCCCCATACCAACCAGAACTACAGTATATGTATTAATACCAGTAATTCTCATTATATAGTATCCCCATACCAACCAGAACTACAGTATATGTATTAACTAGCAAAATACCCGCGCTTCGCAGCGGAGATGTATTGAAATAACCTTATTAGTAAGAAAGCAATAATGTATCAAGATTGCTGTAATTATAATAACCAACCATATAGATTTGTCTAGCTGGTAAGCTAGGTAACCATAAGTCTGTGCAATGTGAGATACTCACCGTTACAGGTGGAATTTCGAAACGAAACCTGACTTAACTTTTGTAAGTAAGGTGCAATGAATGACCCTGCCAAATTTAAGCCGTCTGCCTCCACGGCAAGTGGAGGAATTTGTGATGATGTGAGTGAGTGAGTGAGTGAGTGAGGGCATTACAGGTGGAATTCGAAACGAAACCTGCTTAACTTTTGTAAGTAAGGTGCAATGACTGAGCCTGCCAAATTTAAGCTGTCTGCCTCCACGGCAAGTTGGAGAATTAGGGATGCATGCTGGAGTGAGTGAGTGAGGGCGTTACAGGGGAATTTCGAAACGAAACCTGCTTAACTTTTGTAAGTAAGGTGCAATGAATGAGCCTGCCAAATTTAAGCCGTCTGCCTCCACTGCAGTGAGAATTAGTGATGAGTGAGTGAGTGAGGGCGTTACAGGTGGAATTTCGAAACAAACCTGCTTAACTTTTGTAAGTAAGGTGCAATGAATGAGCCTGCCAAATTTAAGCCGTCTGCCTCCACGGAAGTTGGAGAATTAGTGATGAGTGAGTGAGTGAGTGAGGGCGTTACAGGTGGAATTTTGAAACGAAACCTGCTTAACTTTTGTAAGTAAGGTGCAATGAATGACCCTGCCAAATTTAAGCCGTCTGCCTCCACGGCAAGTTGGAGAATTAGTAATGATGATGAGTGGAGTAGGCGTTGGCGTTACAGGTGGAATTTCGAAATGAAACCTGCTTAACTTTTGTAAGTAGGTGCAATGATGACCCTGCCAAATTTAAGCCGTCTGCCTCCCACGGCAAGTTGGAGAATTAGTAATGAGTGAGTGAGTGAGGGCGTTACAGGTGGAATTTCGAAACAAAACCTGCTTAACTTTTGTAAGTAAGGTGCAATGAATGAGTCTGCCAAATTTAAGCCCGTCTGCCTCCACGGCAAGTTGGAGAATTAGTAATGATGAGTGAGTGAGTTAGGGCGTTACAGTGGAATTTCGAAATGAAACCTGCTTAACTTTTGTAAGTAAGGTGTGAATGAACCCTGCCAATTTAAGCCGTCTGCCTCCACGGCAAGTTGGAGAATTAGTGATGATGAGTGATGGAGGGCGTTACAGGTGGAGATTTCGAAACAAAACCTGCTTACTTTTGTAAGTAAGGTGCAATGAATGAGCCTGCCAAATTTAAGCCGTCTGCCTCCACGCAAGTTGGAGAATTAGTGATGAGTGAGTGAGTGAGTGAGGGCGTTACAGGTGGGAATTTTGAAACGAAACCTGCTTAACTTTTTGAAGTAGGTGCAATGAATGACCCTGCCAATTTAAGGGCCGTCTGCCTCCACGGCAAGTTGGAGAATTAGTGATGAGTGAGTGAGTGAGTGAGTGAGTGAGGGCGTTACAGGTGGAATTTCGAAACAAAACCTGCTTAACTTTTGTAAGTAAGGTGCAATGAATGAGCCTGCCAAATTTAAGCCGTCTGCCTCCACGGCAGTTGGAGAATTAGTGATAAGTGAGGTGAGTGAGTGAGGGCGTGCAGGTGGTTTTGAAACAAAACCTGCTTAACTTTGTAAGTAAGGTGCAATGAATGAGCTGCCAAATTTAAAACCTGCCTCCACGGCATGTTGGAGAATTAGTGATGAGTGAGTGAGTGAGTGAGTGAGTGAGTGAGTGAGGGCTTTGCCATTTATTAGTATAGATTTGGTTGAAATCGGACCAACCATATAGATTTATATAGCTTGTAAGCTAGGTAACCATAAGTCTGTGCAATGTGAGATACTCACCGTTACGGTGGAATTTCGAAACGAAAACCTGCTTAACTTTTGTAAGTAAGGTGCAATGAATGAGCTGCCGTCCGCCCCCATACCCCCCACTATCCTCTCTGTCCACCCTCCAACACCCTTCCCCTTACACCTCAGCCAGTCCCCGCACACACCCTGAAATTTTGGTAAAATAGGTCCAGCTGTTAGGTGCAGGAGTTCAAAATTCTATTCCCTCCCCCATTCACCCCCACCCTAAAAAAAATATTTTGTTAACCTTTACTGGTAAGAGAGTATATGCATAAAAATATTTGGTCTGTGCAATGTCGATACTCACCGTTACAGGTGGAATTTCGAAACGAAACCTGCTTAACTTTTGTAAGTAAGGTGCAATGAATGAGCCTGCCAAATTTAAGCCGTCTGCCTCCACGGCAAGTTGGAGAATTAGTGATGAGTGAGTGAGTGAGTGAGTGAGGGCGTTACAGGTGGAATTTCGAAACGAAACCTGCTTAACTTTTGTAAGTAAGGTGCAATGAATGAGCCTGCCAAATTTAAGCCATCTGCCTCCACGGCAGTTGGAGAATTAGTGATGAGTGAGTGAGTGAGGGCTTTGCCTTTTATTAGTAAGATGTTACATGTATGTACAGGGCATTCTTCTCTGCCCTCTCTCTCTCTGTACGCATTATTTATTTTCTTGGTTAGGAATGACTTTTGCATTTGGAAAGTAGCTTTGATTAAACTGCTCCTTTAAATGAAGTTACTTGTTAAAAAGAAGTTGCTTAGGCATAACTTCCATTTTATCTTTACATATACAAGGGAAGGTTATCAAATTCATGTTGTTTTATATCTCAAGTTTTACTTGGCTGCTTGTTTCAGCTAATGCTGTATGGCATATTTCCTTCTATAGGACAGGAGCCTCTTTCTGCTCAACAGATAACCTGATTTAATCATTGTGCTGTTGCTCTCTGCTGGACAAACTGAGAAATGCATCCAAACATGATATAGTATAAAGGTTGTACTGTATAAAGACATACCTACATCTAGTCCAACCTTTATACCCACCCATAATGTTTCTAAAAGTTACATAGTACATAGTATTGGAGGTTGTATAAAGACATACGTCCATCTAGTCCACCTTTAAACCTATCCATAATGTCTGTATAACAGTTACATAGTAATATAGTATTGGAGGTTGTATAAAGACATACGTCCATCTAGTCCACCTTAAACCCTACCCATAATGTCTTATAACAGTTACAGTAATATAGTATTGGAGGTTGTATAAAGACATACGTCCATCTAGTCCAACCTTTATATCCTACCCATAAGTCTGTCTAACAGTTACATAGTAACATAGTATTGGAGTTGTATAAAGACATACGTCCATTAAGTCCAACCTTTATACCCTACCCATAATGTCTGTATATAACAGTTAATAGTAACATAGTATTGAGGTGTATAAGACATACGTCCATCTAGTCCAATCTTTATACCCTACCCATGATGTCTGTATAACAGTTACATAGTAACATAGTATTGGGGGTGTATAAAGACATATGTCCATCTAGTCCAACCTTTATACCCTACCCATGATGTCTGATAATAGTTACATAGTAACATAGTATTGGAGGTTGTATAAAGACATACATCTATCTAGTCCAACCTTTATACCCTACCCATAATGTCTGTATAACAGTTTACATAGTAACATAGTATTGGAGGTTATATAAAAGACATACATCCATCTAGTCCAACCTTTATAGCTACCATAATGTCTGTATACAGTTACATAGTAACATAGTATTGGAGGTGTTATAAAGACATACGTCAATCTAGTCCAACCTTTATACCCACCCATAATGTCTGTATAACAGTTACATAGTAACATAGTATTGTAGGTTGTATAAAGACATATGTCCATCTAGTCCAACCTTTATACCCTAAAAATAAGTCTGTATAACAGTTACATAGTAACATAGTATTGGAGGTTGTATAAAGACATGTCCATCTAGTCCAACTTCATACCCTTAACTCTATCTAACAGTTGATCCAGACGAAAGAAAATAAAATAGCTAAAAAGGCGATGGTGGGGAATTCCTTCCTGACTTCAAACGGCAATCGAAAAGAATTCCTGGATCAACCACAACTACAGTATATGTATTAATACCAGTAATTCTCAATATTATATAGTATCCCTGTACCAACCAGAACTACAGTATATGTATTAATACCAGTAATTCTCAATATTATATAGTATCCCTGTACCAACCAGAAGTACAGTATATATATTAATACTAGTAATTCTCAATATTATATAGTATCCCCATACCAACCAGAACTACAGTATATGTATTAATACCAGTAATTCTCAATATTATATAGTATCCCTGTACCAACCAGAACTACAGTATATGTATTAACTAGCAAAATACCCGCGCTTCGCAGCGGAGATGTATTGAAATAACCTTTTTAGTAAGAAAGCAATAATGTATCAAGATTGCTGTAATTATAATAACAACAACAGAAAAATCTGTTATGTTAATATTATATTTTTTATTTAACTACGAAATTTTGGTGAAAATAACCCCCACCACCCCTCCCCGTCTGCCCCCAATACCCCGCACTATTCCTCTCTGTCCACCCTCCAAACCCTTCCCCTTACACCTCAGCCAGTCCCCGCACACACCCTGAAATTTTGGTAAAAATCGGTCCAAATTTTGGTGAAAATAACCCCCACCACCCTCCCTGTCCACCCCCAATACCCCCCACTATTCCTCTCTGTCCACCCTCCCAACCCTTCCCTTACACCTCAGCCAGTCCCCGCACACACCCTGAATTTTGGTAAAAATCGGTCCAGCCGTTAGTGTGCAGGAGTTCAAATTCTATTCCCCCTCCCCCCCATTCACCCCACCCTAAAAAAAAATTTTGTTAACCTTTTACTGGTAAAGGAGTTTATGCATACAAATTGGTTCAAATCGGACCAACCATATAGATTTCCACCCAGACAACTTATGTTCACGTACATTAAGCACATTCACTATTAACAACCCTTTGTTCCATTACTAGAAGGGATAATCACCATTATATTGGATAGCTCCCCAGCGGGCACCCAGCATTTCCAGTTCCAGTTGGGAATATCACTGTAGGTGCAGAGTAGACAGACCGGAAAGGATATAATTTTGTAGATCACAGTGCTAGAAAGCTCCACAAGGCTGAGATGTCTCCACCATCTGCAGTGTAGTTTGGCTAAATGATGATTATGGTCACTGACAGGGCAACCTCATTGGGATTTGGGTCAGTTAAGTGTAGGAACCAAGATAAACCGTTGACCAAGGAGGGTTGCGAATAACCTGGAACCGAAAAATAGATTATAGGAAAGAACATGGCAGTTAGCCAGGACAGGTGATACTATTTAACTATATGGTGCCCAATGTCTCTAAACTTATACACACCATTAGTCCTTCGTCCGAACGCCGATTTACCAATTGGGTGGGTTTGGCCAAGATGTGAAGACTGTTAGTCACGGTAAACCCGCTGCCGAACAGGTTTGCCCACAACCAAACGTGTGTGGTCCATAGAGGATGCACGCGCAGATCTGGTTTGAGACCCGTACGATCAGCCCTTAGTCCCAAAAACACTGGTCATACGGCCTGAATGATACACGAACTATCGGTAGATCAGACCGAAGAATTGCCCTTGTGTGTACACAGCTTTAGTGACCAGTTTGCCTACGGTAGGTATCAGATAAAATGTCGTTATATGGATGTATCGTTTCTGCCTACCATGCAGAATATCATTTCTCTCACACGTATCATACAGTTTCTCAACTACATCCATTCTCCGTCCATATTACTTTTCAGACCTACACGTTTTTGGCGTCAATGAGATGCCGAGACGATCCATCGATTAGTGATCAGGGATCCACCACAGAAGTTGTAGTCCATTAGAGCGGAAAGCTTACCTGCCAGGGCCACAAACTGTTTCGCATTCTGACTCCCACAATGCGGCTGGACACTAGAGTTACCCCAACTATGGAGGTACATTAAAACAGAAAGTATTTCAAATCCTATTTGGTGCATGCTAAAAAACACATAGAGGTGGAAAGGTAGTTTGTAGGGAAGTTACACCTGATACCTGAGACATTGGATTCCTCCAACATGTCAAACAAACTGTTAGTTCTACAGCTTTCTACTTACCTGGACTCTAAAGCATCTTGAAATGATGGTCCTTCATCTACTGGGTATTCAGATGATGGTTTTCTAGTAGAAGATGTAACCTGGCCCTACACAAGAGTATCTGATAGGGATTACTGACATACTGCAGTACAGAAAGGATACATTCTCACAGTTGTGACGGTGTTGTTGCTCTGTTAAGTACATTGTTTCATTCTATGTTTTCGGATTACGTCATTCATGATTTTCGAGGAAACCGAATGTTTAAGGTTATTTGCGGTAACCCTTGAAAATAACCTCGAATGTTCAGTAATCCTAGAAAAATAAGTCCAAAATTGAATAATCCGCATGGTTTTGGAAGGAAGGAACGTTCGGATTTTGAGAAACAGGGGTTCCTGTGTCTGATCTGGGTCCAAGTCGAACCCGGATTCAATCTCTAATCTTACCCATCCTACTATGCTGGTTGGCTACAAAACACATCAGCCAGATCACCATGATCGGTTTATTTGATTGAATTTAAATAGTATCTAAATTCCTTTATTAGGACATCTTTTAACCTTTTAATGACAGACACCCTATCCTCCAAGCAAATCCTTGTTGGACACCTTAGGAAAGGTTCGGTTACCATAGGAGCACAGAGGAAAGACCAGTATTATTTTCTTATTGTATATAACTTAAGTTTTAATCCTGTTGATCATTTGGCTTGTATAGCCATGTACACGTCTGTGTTATGTCAAATATGCCCATAACATCTTATGACTTTAAGTCAAGGACCAGTGTCATGAATGGTAGGACAAGGCACCTCATGTACTTATAAAAACGAGCTGGGTCAGACAGTAAGAAACAGATGGAAACTGGTCCACAGTATTGGTTTATAAACAATCTGATGCAAATTAACTTATATTACAAAGAGCTGGCTACAAAGCGAGGGGACTTTGCGGGCTTATATTTATTACCTAGATAAGCCAGTTGAGAACCTTTAGATTCTCATTCTGGGTGGGGCGGGGGACGGAGCCTAAGTTCTCTTTCTTAAACATATTTATATCCCCCCTTTCTAATAAAATGTATGAGGTCATGTAATTGACTGTAATGTATTTTCCAAGAATGCCGTAGGAGTAGGAGCCAGAACATTTCATCGTAAGCATGCCATACCACAGGTCGGAGTTTTTGGACCATGTTTCAAGGAATTTGGTCGAATCGAAAACAGATGAAAAATTGGGCAAGCTGATGTTTTTAACAAAACAACCGCTGAGAATATCAATTCAACAAAAAATAAGTGATTGGGGCAAAGGGGTCATTTTTAAGTCTACCCCAACTTTAGTCCATATACGTATGAAGATCGACAGCAAAGGTGGTAAATTCCAACCGGTTCTTCGAGTGAAAATGTGGGTCACGGAAAGCTTGTACGGGCTGATTTAGTATTCACCTTTTTATAAAGACTCAAGACGGGGCCAAACATTTTGGAGCATCAGTACTTGTCCATTACCAGTTCCTTGAAGTGCACTCACCTGTTGCGTGTGATTTTGGGATGCCTTAAAAAAAAATATCATAAAATGAAAGAGAACAGTTAAGTAATGTACTAAACACAGTTTGAGAGTCCGGTCACACTCAGGCTTTGTAAAACTTGGACAATAAATTTGCTAAAAGTTGTTCCTAAACTAAAAGGAGAAACATAATAACAACGTGCACATTATTGAAACTCTCTTATACTTTCCAAAACAAAACCTAAGATGAGTTGTCTTTACTCTTTAGCTGTTGTTTAATCAAAGATTATAGGCAGGCTGAAGTCTCTCTTCTACTTTGCAATGGCTCTAGTGTGGTCTTTGGGGACGGCATGTGTTAAGCACAACCCCAAAATTATATTTCTGAAAATAGTTACAGGGTGCAATCAATATCTGTGGTTTCATTGCTTGGACACTGACTGAGGATTTTTAGTTATAGTTTTGGAAGTTTGTGAGTGGGGGCTTAGGATGCAGCTTTTTTACGTGATTGTCCGGAATAAATTTTCAATGGAATTTTTTTTACCAGCAATGGGATACCTACCGAATATTATATTGATCAGTTAGATTTTATTGTATGTACACTTTTTCCCTACAACTACTTTATTTAATTTTGTGTTACAGTAGTTTACACCTTGGCTATAAGCTTTGTCTAGCAGTATCCAACCTTGTAATAAGATGCAGGCACTCAACAGGACGTTGTGAAAAAAATGTTAAAACTTTTATTATGTGCACCGAACTAAAAGAGCGATGTTCGGTCCTGGTTCTAAGACCTTGCTCAAGTTATATCTCTGTCAGTGCAAACAACAAGCTCTTGATAAACTATAACCCCACCCTCCATTAGTGACAATCAAAACTTAATTAGTAAAAAATGGGTGATACTATATTCTTAGACTCATCAAAGTGCATCTCAAGTCCTTCTAAAAGTGCATAACGTGCATAAAGTGCAATCCTAATCGATCGTTGAATTTCTAATTATTAGTGCAAACCAATTGTTAAAACCTATATGTAATAAAAACTCATATCATCAGTGGACTCCTTTACTCAAGAACAATATATAAATAAATAGATTCATAGAATATCTCCCAACACTTAGACTGATCAATTAACTATAATAAATATGTATAATAAATATAATAATATAATAATACAATCAATCACTATAGTTAGTAAATGTTCTACTATTCAAGGTCTAGTATTCAGAAAACAGTTAAACAGACATTGTCATTAAGTCCATTGGGTTTCACAGTATTCAGAGCTTTTTAGCCAAATATTCCATCTGTAGCAACAGTTGGGATCTATCTCCCCCCCTGTGGGGGACTGGCACATGATCAATAGCAATAAAATTCCAAATCTGAGATATGTGACCCTTATCTAGGAAGTGTTTAGCAACTGGTTTTCCTGAATCGTTTTGTCTACTAGTGCCACATTAATATCAGATCTGTGCCGTCCATGCGTGTTTTGAACATTAATCTGTTTTGCCAACATAAAAATTAATGTACAGGGGCACAAAGTAGGCAAATACTAAACGTAGTGTGCATGTTATAAAGTGGCGACTGTTGGAATTAGTATCTCCATGGGGAGTTGAAAGAAGGTTTGGATACCATGTTCTACATGTTGACTCAGAGTTCTTACATATAGCATCCACTCGTTTTTTTTGAAAGCCATGACATTTCTTTTTTTATAGCTTTTATGGGGGTCTGTGTTTAACAATAAAATCCTTTAGGTTCCTACCCTCTTGAAACCCAATAGTAGGTTTGTGGTTAATTTGTTCTCAATTTGTCATCTGATTGTTAAAATGTTCCAATTATCCTGAATAGATTGTTTTTATTGTATTTCCAATGTTTGAGAATGTGTGTACACACAAAAAGTTATCCTTTTTCAGTGTACTGTCTTCAGTCATAAACTTCTCTTTTGCCTTCACTAATGCCTGCTGTAGGATTGATGTGTGGGGACCCCCTCTGGCCAAAAGCGTATTTTTCATTTCTTAATTTGTGCAGTTCAATTTGGGCTGGGTCTGGAATTGTTTCTAATAACACTCTACAAAATTGTTTGAGATCGGCCAAGATTTATTTAAGAGTTGTGGATGGTGACTCTGGAAAATGTAGTAAAGTATTTTCTTTTTAAAATTTTTTGACTACCGGTCAGTGTTCTGCCGGTAAAGGTATTTGAGCTAGACCAATCTTTTTGACCAGATGTTAGGAAACTCTATTTGTTCCATACTAACCTTATGGGTAAATTTAATAGTACCTTTTTGTCTAGCAGTGAGTAGAGATTTAACAGAATGTGCACAATGGTTGAATATGACGGTGTCATAGTTTGGTGTTCAGTTTCAGGTGTTATTTTTCTGTCATTTTATACGTACGCAGGGATTTAAACCGTGATTACAATATTGCTTTCTTAAAGGACAACTATACTATAAAAATTCACTTTAGGATTGATTAATACTATCTCCCAATATTGTTGAGGAGCGCCAGCATATACAGTTTTCATCTGCAAGGTTAGTGCCCTGGGTCTTCTTGTATTAAAGATAGTGCTGAAGCACTCAGAAAGCCTGGCAGAAGCAGTTCTTTGTGCTGATGCTCATCATAGAAATTATATTGGAAGGTACAGAAGAAAGTACCAAACCTACATTCCTTCCATGACGTGGATTAAGAGTACTGTTGTTGTCAAGCCATGGCGGGAATGTATTGTTAGGTGCAATGACAAAAATACTCCACCATCCCACCAAAGGACTTAAAGTGAATGTTAATATAATACAATTAGGCTCCATATCCAACAAAATCCCTATAAAGTAAATGTATATGTATAAACCGGATAGTATAATACAGCATTAGGCTCGCCCCATCCCACAAAAAGTTCCTAATAAAGGGAATTGTTTATACATAATTACATTATTAGGACTCCATTATCCAACAGAAAGCCCTATATGTATCATTGACATCATAAGGCTCCGGCCATCCCACAAAAAGTCATATAAAGGGAAATATGTTTATACATAAATACATTATTAGCTCCATTATTCCAACAGAAGCCCTTATCTGTTTACATTACATATAAGGCTCCGCCATCCCACAAAAGTCCTATAGAGGAATGTTTATATATAATCCATTATTAAGCTCATTATCCAAAGAAACAATCAGAGGACTCACCCAGGAACAGTAGATAACAGCCAGATAAGATCATTTTCTTCCTCTCAGGGACCGGCTGGACCGATGTACTAGATCTGTCTGAGAGCAAATTGCTTACCTAATGCCCTTATTCTCATGATACAATGCTTGGTATCTATCAGTAGATAAGGGTTTTCTAACCGTTGACTTCCTTATTCACATAAACAATGCGTGGTATTAATCAATAGGTAAGGTACACTTACTGTGCTTCCTGAATGTTAAAAGAGAGAAATAGCTTCTTGTAACACCTTCAAACACTGTAGGAAAACCCTGAAATATAAACCTTAAGGGAAGCACAAGACTAAGATAAAGAGTTCATAAAAGAGGCATAGAAAGAATAAAGTTACATGTTTAAATGTGAGGCTCTTTACTTACTATTTTTTTCTAAGAAATCCCTAGTGATTAAGTAACTTACACCAGGCAATTGAGGACGTGGTTCACCTGGTTGATTAAAGGGGAAAAACTGTGGTTTCCAAACAAGTTCAGTTTAAATGAAAAAGGGCCAGTTTCCTACCTTTAAAACGAAGCCATCAACCAAATCTCTACGTGTCCACAGAACCCAAGATATTAAAGAAATGACTGACCAGGAAAGTTAATGGGTGGGAGGATGACATGTGACATTCCTAAGGCTTCTCATGAAAGTGCGCGGCGCAGCACAGCCTAGATCCCTCACGGGTGTGTGTGTGGGAGTGGGGGGGGGGGATTAGGGACCCAGGGGGCTGCAAAGGGGAGGAGACACAGGGCAGATGACGGACAGGTTTCAGAGCAGAGGAAGCAGGAAGTGGCAGTGGACCTGGTGATGCTGCTGCCATCTCATCCACAAAAAATGTAAATATCTTCAAAACTATGCAAAAATAAACAATTGGGAAATAAATTGCAAAAATGCCTTCGGAGAGCAATTCCTATCCAATTTACCTAAAGTCATTTTGGCCCACAGTTCTCTTAGTTCAAGTTAAGTAAAACCTAAAGTGATCTGTTAATCAGAAGGCCTTACTTTACCAGCAGTTGTAGGGTTCCCTTTAAAATAAGGAGCGGTTTATGAACCCGAGGTGAGACCGGACATGATCGATTTCAATTCAAATTTCAAAACTGTCTGACATGTGGATACATGTGGTTTTGGTAAATTTAAATTACCATGTCGGGATTTGTGACATTGCCTTAAACAGGGTGAAACAACCTGACACAGGCTAGGGGCTACACGAGTGGCACATTGGACAGTCACCAGGCATTTTTGTCTCACCCAGACACCCAAACCCTCCGTCAGCAGGTAGTCTCCACTAATGGGCCACGTCTGTTCTGCCTGCACCTTTGACGATGGGAGTACACACAGTCAGATCATTGTCCCTATATGAAGTTTAATAAAGAGAGAGAGAACGTTAGTGCCTGCAATACGCTCCTCCACACCACCCAAGGGGGCTCGGTTATACCGATTGAAAGGGGCAATCCCACCGGTTGAGCGGGAATGTGGTGTACCCCGGTTGTAAGGTAAAACCATAACTAAATTTACTGGCTTGGCTTTATGAGCAGCTGATGATGTCGGTCCCAGCAGTGGTACGAACTGGGCAGCTCAAGCCAGAGTGTTGTGTGGTTGTCACAGATCACAGTGTAAGCAGGAAAACCCACACTTTATATTGCTGTAAATTTGGAGTCATTTAAGAGTGGTTTTTTTAAAGGGAATTTGTATGGAGACCCAAAGTTCCACTTCAAGTAGACATGTAAAAACAAATGTATGCTTTATTGTGTATTCCAAGGTATGTACCAGGGCACCTCTCTCTGCCCTTCTCTGTTCTCTGTACGCCTTTAATTATTTTCTTTAGTGGAAAGTAGCATGATGTAAACTGTCTCCTTTTAAATGAAGGTACTTCTTTTTTAAAAAAAAAAATTTGCCTTTACAATACAAGGGAAGGTTATCAAATTCATGTTGTTTTAGATCTCAAAAGTTTACTTGGCTGTTGTTTAGATAATGCTGTATGGAATATATTCCTTCTATAGGACAGGGCGCCTCCTTCTGCACAACACATAACATGATTTAATAATTGTTGCTGTTGCTCTCTGCTTGGACAAACTGAGAAATGCATCCAATAAAATGATATAGAAATAATGAAGTTGTACTGTTATAAAGACCATACCTACATCTAGTCCAACCCTTTATACCCCACCTTAATGTCTGTCTAACAGTTACATAGTAACATAGTATTGGAGGTTGTATAAAGAATCGATCCATTCTAGTCCAACCGTATACCTACCAAAATGTCTGTATAACAGTTACAATAGCTAACATAGTTGGAGGTGTGTATAAAGACATATGTACATCTAGTCCAACCTTTATCCCTACCCATAATGTCTGGTCTAACAGAACATAGTAACCTGAGTATTGGAGGTTGTATTAAAGAAAGAGTCGCTTTTTAGTCAACCTTTTATACCCTACCCATAATGTTGCTCTAAACAGTTACATATCTAACATCGTATTGGAGGTTGTATAAAGACATATGTACATCTAGTCCACACCTTTACCCACCATAATGTCTGTTACCAGTAACATAGTACTAGTATTGGAGGTTGTAAAAGACATTTACGTCCATTTAGCCAACCTTATACCACCCATAATGTCTGTTAGTAACAGTTACATAGTAACATAGTATTGGAGGTGTATAAAGACATACGCTACTCTAGTCCACCTTTATTTTACCCTACCCATAATGTCTGTATATCAGTACATAGTAACAATAGTATTGGAGGTTGTATAAAGACATTCCATCCATCTAGTCCAACCTTATACCCAACCCATAATGTCTGTATATCAGTGAATAGTAACAGAGTATTGGAGGTGTATAAAGAATACATCCATCTAGTCCATAACCTTTATACCCAACCCATAATGTCTGTATAACCGTTACATAGGAAATAGATATGAATGGTTGTATAAAAGACATACGTTCTATGTCGTCCAACTTTATAACCATACCAATAATGTCTGTATACATCAGTTACATAGTAAACATAGTATTGGAGGTTGTATATAAAGACAATGTAAATCTAGTCCAACCTTATACCCTACCAATAATGTCTGTCTAACAGTACATTGTAAACAGAGTATGGAGGTGGTATAACAGACATACGTCACTTTAGTACAACCTTGATACCCTACCCATAATGTCTGTATAACAGTTACATAGTAACATAGTATTGGAGGTTGTATAAAGACATATGTACATCTAGTCCAACCTTTATACCCTACCCATAATGTCTGTCTAACCGTAACATAGTACATAGTATTGGAGGTTGTATAAAGACATACGTCCATTTAAGTCCAAACCTTTATTACCCTACCTAATGTCTGTCTAACAGTTACATAGTAACATCGTATTGGAGGTGTTATAAAAGACATACGTCCATCTTAGTCCAACCTTTTAACCCTACCCTTAAGTCGGATATAAAGTACATTAGAACATAGTATTGGAGGTTGTAATAAAAGACATTACATCCATCTAGTCCAACCTTTATACCCTTACCCATACTGTCTGTTTATAACCGTTACATAGTAACATAGTATTGGAGGTTGTATAAAGAACTACATTCCATCTAGTCCAAACTTTATACCCTACCCATAATGTGTTGTATAACAGTTACAGTAACATAGTATTGCGGTTGTATAAAGAATCAGCCATTAGTCCAACTATATACCCCAACCCATAATGTCTGGATATCAGTGACATTAGTAAATAGTATTGGAGGTGGTGTTTAAAGACATACATCCATCTATCCAACATTTTATACCAACCCCTAATGTCTGTATAAACAGTTACATAGTAACATAGTATGGGAGGTTGTATAAAGAACAACGTCTATCTAGTCCAACCTTTATACCCTACCCCATAATGTATGTATATCAGCGACATAGTTAAATTAGTATGGAGGTTTATAAAGACATACGTCCATCTAGTCCAACCTTTATACCCTACCCATAATGGTGCTGTATAAACAGTGACTAGTAACATAGTATTGGAGGTCGGATAAAGACATACCTCCATTCTAGTCAACCTTTATACCCTAACCCCATAATGTCTGTCTAAAGTAAACATCATAGTAACACAGTATTGGATGTTGTATAAAGACAGAGTCCATCTCGTCCAACCTTATACCCTACCCATATGTCTGTATAACAGTACATAGTAACATAGTATTGGAGGTGGTATAAAGACATACGTCCATCTAGCCAACCATTTAGAACACTACCCATAATGTATGTATATAACATTACATAGTTACCATAGTATGGGAGGTGTATAAAGAACATACGTCCATCTCGTCCAACCTTATATTAACCCTACCCATAATGTCTGATAACAGGTACATAGTAAATAGTTTTGAAGGTTGTATAAAGGGACATGACGTCATCTAGTCCCAACCTTTATACCATCCCATAAGTCGTTTATAAACAGTTACATAGTACCATTAGTATGGAGGTTGTATAAAGACATATGTCCATCTAGTTCCAACCTTTATACCAGTCCATAATGTCTGTTAACAGCAAACGTCGCTATCATCCAATGTAAACAGAGCCTCAACTTGTCCTAATCTGCACTGCTATCTACGCCCCTACATTCCCTTTATTAATTTTAAGTTGCCTTTCTAACTGTCCAAAAAAATGTCCCTTTAGTATATTGGATCTAAACCTCAACACAGTGCAATAGAACTTTTTGTTATAGAACGTATAGGAGATTGTGGCTGTTGTTTCAGTTTAAAAGTTTGGCAAATAAATATTTGAATCTTTTTCTCTTTCACATGCCCTGTCGTTGTTTTCTATTGTCACTGAGAAAAAAATGCCTGAAAAACCGTATGGATTGAATAAGATGGGTCCACACCATACTATTTTCAGACCGGACCAGTCTTGCCATTGATCAAGCAGTAGTGCAGAAAGCGCAAAATGATTTAGAATGGCGCCGCGTGCCACATAAGGGGCAATCACCAATGGGGGGCCAAATCTCTCGGCCAATACACGTTCTTCAAGCAGTTTTCCCTATGTGACCACACATCGGTTTCTGCGAACAGCCGACAGTGGCTACTTTTTACCACACTAAAAGCCGATCTCACTTTAAAACACGGACCTGGTACAAGGCAGTCGAAATATAGGGGGAAAACATCCATGTAAATCCCACGGTTATCCCGAAGTAGTATATTGGGTAACATGTGTTTTAAATGGATTTAGGGCACAGCGCCATTTTCAAACGTTTTTTGGAAAGAGTGCGTTTTCGGTGCAACTTTGATACAAAAGCCCCATTGGTTAATGTTTTGCCGCTATTTGTATGGCGAACTTAAGATAAGCGCAAAACTGAGCGTCTTACCTTTAACACCTCAACAATGATACCAGACGCCGTAATCTAGGTTTCCGGTGATATGATCGCGGGATCACGCAAGGTACGCAACCTATTTAAAATTTCATCTCCCGATAGTGTTCAGAAAGAGTGAATGTTATTTCTTCTTCTCTGCTGTTTTGAGTAAAGCAGACTGGACTTTGCACGGATCAGCTAATCCATTGTCTATAAATGACGATTTTAATAATTTCAAGTCACTGTTTCTCGGTCAATGTGAAAACAAACACGAATACGTGGTGGTGGAGGCCACTGGTGTCATGTAATATGTTGATCTATCAAATGGCATTCCCGTCATTCCAACAGTTAAATCGTAACACGCAACTGGAGGGCGAGGCAACAACATTTACCGATTTCAGCACATCAATTCGTTAGACTTCCGGCACTTACAGAACAGGGCGACTTTGAACATAAAGTAGTTTCATGACTTTAACTTCCCGTTTCCTCTATTTTAGCTTGTTGAGCTGAACGGCATGCTCAGTGGGATGACCAGAAAAGAAATATCATTATTTTTATGTTAACTTTATCTCAAACTAGAATACTTTCAATTAGTTTTAATTTGTATTTCTTTTGAAAAAATGTATCACATACATTGCAAACTTGTTGCCCTTTGAGGCCGGGGCAAGGAAACCGTTTGTTTTAGGGGTGGTTTGGTCTATCTAAAACACAGACCGACAGTACACTTCGTATCTGTTTATTAGATAAACTTTTACGATGTGGCTTTCAATCTCACACCAATGGTCATTCAACTAACTAAACATTCCATTTCATCTAATTTAGCACCACTGTACATGGACGGCCCAAGCTAGCCTGGGCCACAATTTACCACTTTGGTAGCTGGGTCCAAAATCTAGCGCTTTATGTTTTTCGCGGGAAGAAGCGTAATCGCTACATACGCATTTTGCTCTCGGTTCAAGCACCCGTGATTTTCGCTAAGATGGAAATGATGAAGGGAGGGAGGGAACGTGGAATGTTCCTAGACTTTTCGCTTAAAGATATGCGAAAGCTCGAGTGCAAAAGCAAAAATGAGGCAAATCTTAATGCACGATAAAGTCGCGGCTTGGGCGTGTAGGGTTGGGCCAATCACTCTAACTGTTTTTTGTGACCCGTTTACAATGTGCAATGGAATTGGAATAAGAGAGAAAAAGTGTTTATCTGTGCTATAATAATAACAACCAAACAATGTTAGTGTTTTTTAACTGGTTTACTGCTGATTAGTAGCAGGGGTATCGTTCTGATTGGTTGCTGCAGATTAGACCCCCTATTGGCATTTTGTTTTATCCTGTGGTTCTGGTTTAGGATAGATCGGATTCCGTGGTCACTTTAATAAGAAGTTGTTGTGTTCACTGAAATTCATTTATGTCGTTCATTACAGGTTATTTACAGTGTATTTTCTGTAATGAGAAATGGAGGCCCGGACAACAGGGAGCAGCTGAACTGCAGGTCGGATTCACGAAAAAAGCAACATAAGCAACAGATGCACGTAAAATGGGAACCCTTCACACTCGTGGCTGATCCGGTTTCCGGTGCCGGGTGCACAGGGGAAGGGGCATGTCTGACGTTGTATATAGTATTAATGGCTTGTAAGTAGACAACTTTATAATATTCCCGGGAGACTCTTGAACATACGACTTTCCAGTCCCAGGTAGGGCATTCATGAGTCGTGTAGACCCCTGGGCGTTGGGCTTTCCGAACCCAACCAAAACTCACCACCCCCCAACACAATCCAACGGTTCGTCTCCAGCCAAACCAGGGGTCCCCCCTAGATTCACCCTAAAAAGAAATATAACAAACAGGTTAGGGGATTCAGGATCTTCCTCAGAAAGTGCTGGTCCTTATCATTGTACCAGCTTCTCCACAAGACGTCTGGCAAAGATTTTCACTTTACTCTGTTTAAACAATTTCCCATGATCCATTTTGTCAATGATCCTTAACATAATGAATGGCCTCGGACGACCTTTGATGCCTGATAGGAAAATGTTTCATATTTTTTCTGACATGTTATTGAGAATTCTGGTAAATGGAGTCACCTTGCTACCATGGCATCGTTTGCATGGTGCCCTGAATGTTACGTGCCAGCTCACGATTACAGCCACGACCCATGTCACCAGACTGTACAACAGACTGTCCATTACAGCAAACATGGGTTTGTGTATGGGAGGTTGACCAACAACTATACCCGACCAAATGCCCATACAAGAACACAAATCATGGGTAATTCAATTTAAGGGCAAGTCAGCCCCAAAAATGAAACTTACATACAGGTAAATATCCCCCCAAAACCCTAAACGTGGTAATAGTGAAATGTGAAAATATAGAAGTCACCTGAATCCTGCACAATGTCCTGTTTCCCCGTCTTCTGCTTCCTGGTTATGTCTCCCGAGTTACGTTAACTGTCAGTTATAGATTTGCAGTTGACATAGTCACAGCCAAGGATGACTGAATGTAATCCACCTGTCTGCCTCTTCTGAGCATGCCCAGGCTCAGTACAGGCTCAGTACAGGTTTCTAAATTGCTCAGTTTCCATGAGGTATCCAGAGCATAGCAGCGCATACAGTAATGAATTCATAGGACAAACTATGATATATCAACATTTTTAAAAGAGGCCTTCTTTTAAAAGATGTTCTTATGAGGGTGGAGTTGTCCTTTAAGGCAATAAAATATAATGTTCCCCGACACTATTATAATCAGTCCCTAACTGCCATGAAAGTCCCAGTTTGCTGTACCAATGCCATTTATTTGTGTTCACTATCTTAATTGTCTGTATATCTATTTATTGGTCCATCAATATCAGTGTCTTTCTCTCTATGTCTCGTGAACTCATTCAATTTTGTTCGTTTTATAGCGTCTCAATATGAGATTTGCCATTGTGATCTGAAACCCGACAATAGATGGCTCCGTTCATAAGTTTTGACAGCACAACTTCTAAATATGTATTCCCTAATTGCAATATCTGTGTTCAGCACCAGGTGGCACGAGAGAGACATAAGAAACGTGATTTTATGTATTTAAAGGTAGTATTCTGTAATATAACTTAATGTTATTGGATATCTGCGGTTTTAAAGGGTATTCAAAATACGAGTCCTGACACAGCAGGCAAGGTTTTGTCTGGAGCAAAAAATATGATACTGAAAAATGAAGGACTGGAACCAAAAAATCTTGAGTGCTATAATGCTTATTATTGGTACACGACATGTTGTGGGGTCCAAACACCCCTGATCAAGTGACACTTGACAATCCCTTTGGCGAACAAAACTCGACGGGAAGTCAATGTCCGCTGACAAGCCACAGCGCGCATGATTACTTCAAGGGCAACAACCTCATGGTGACGTCGCTGCAATGCTACACGCATTGACGTCACGTGTGCACTGACGTCAGTGCGTGTGCGGGCTAACGCCACATGGGGGCTCTGCATCCAGGAATAGTATTGTTCGACAAAGGGATTTGCCAAGAATCGTGGTGGCGGAGCTAAAAATGAGAGGAAGCCGAAACGTTCCGCAGTACAGGTAGGATATGGTGAGGATGCTAAACGTTCCTGCAGTACAGTAGGATATGGGAGGATGCTAAACGTTCCTGCAGTACAGGTAGGATATGGGAGGATGGTATAAACGTTCCTGCAGACAGGGTGTGGATATGGGAGGATGGTAAACGTTCTCGCGTACAGGTGGATATGGGAGATGCTAAACGTTCCTGCAGTACAGGGTGGGTATGGGAGGATGGTAAACGTTCCTGCAGTACAGTAGGATATGGGAGGATGCTAAACGTTCCTGCAGTACAGGGTGGATATGGGAGGATGCTAAACGTTCCTGCAGTACAGGTAGGATATGGGAGGATGCTAAACTGTTCCTGCAGTACAGGGGGATATGGGAGGATGGTAACGTTCCTGCAGTACAGGATGGATATGGGAGGATGCTAAACGTTCCTGCAGTACGGTAGGATATGGGAGGGATTAAGTTCCTGCAGACAGGTAGGATATGGGAGGATGCTAAACGTTCCTGCAGTACAGGGTGGATATGGGAGGATGCTAAACGTTCCTGCAGTACAGGGTAGGATATGGAGAGATGCTAACGTTCCTGCAGTACAGGTAGGATATGGGAGGATGCAAAACATTCCTGCAGTACAGGGTGGGTATGGGAGGATGCGTAAACGTCCTGCAGTACAGGGTGGATATGGGAGGATGCTAAACGTTCCTGCAGTACAGGGTGGGTATGGGGGATGCTAAACGTTCCTGCGTACAGGGTGAGGTATGGGAGGATGCTAAACGTTCCTGCAGTAAGGTAGGATATGGGAGGAGGATGCTAACGTTCCTGCAGTACAGTGGGTATGGGAGGAGAAACATTCCTGCAGTACGGTGGATTATGGGAGCATGCTAAACGTTCCTGCCGTACAGGCGGATATGGGAGGATGGTAACGTTCTGCAGTACAGGGAGGATATGGGAGGAGCTAAACGTTCCTGCAGTACAGGTTAGGAGTATGGAGGATGGCTAAACGTTCCGGCAGTACAGGGTGGAATGGGAGGATGCTAAACGTCTGCAGTACAGTTGGATATGGGAGATGCTAAACGTTCCTGCAGTACAGGGTGGGTATGGAGGATGCTAAACGTTCCTGCAGTACGGTAGGTATGGGAGGATGCTAACGTTCCTGCAGTACAGGGGGTGGGTAATTGGGGAGGATGGTAAACGTTCCTGCAGTACAGGTAGGATATGGGAGGATGCTAAACGTTCCTGCAGTACAGGGTGGATATGGGAGGATGCTAAACGTTCCTGCAGTACAGGGTGGGATATGGGAGGATGCTAAACGTTCCTGCAGTACAGGGTGGGTATGGGAGGCTGGTAAACGTTCCTGCAGTACAGGTAGGATATGGGAGGATGCTAAACGTTCCTGCAGTACGGTAAGGATATGGGAGGAGTAAACGGTCCTGCAGTACAGGTGGTATGGAGGATGCTAAACGTTCCTGCCAGTACAGGTAGATATGGGAGGATGCTAAACGTTCCTGCAGTACAGGTGGGTATGGGGGATGTAAACGTTCCTGCAGTACAGTAGGTAGATAGGGAGGATGCTGAAAACGTTCCGAGTACAGGTGGGTATGGGGGATGCTAAACGTTCTGGCAGTTAAGGTCGGATATGGGAGGATGTAAAGTCCTGCAGTACAGTGGTTAGGGGTTGTAAACCCTGTGTACAGGTAGTATGGGAGATTAAACGTTCCTGCAGTAGGTGAAGAGCTAACGCTGCAGTACATGGGTATGGGGGGCAAGTGCAGTACAGGGGTGAGGTGGAAAAAAATAAATATAAAAACTTACAGGTAGATACAATAAAGTTCGTAGTGTTATAGGAGAACGGTTATCCGTTTGTTTGTAAGTTGCACAAAAACTGTCTAATTGTTCCTTAACCCCTGCAAAGTCTTTCTGAAGCTTTATAATAAAAAAAATCAAAAACACATACTTTTAAAGGGCATGTCCACCCCAAAACTAAAATTTAACCTTCTACTGGCCCCATGTGCAGTGTTTAAAAACCCTTACCTACTGCTAGCTCTTTATGGTTCTCTTGCAATGTCTGTTGAAAGTCCTAGAAATTAAAGAGTAGGAGCCATTTCTAGTTGTAATTTTTTTTGCCTGTAACTGTTCCTCATCAAGGTTTTATAGGGCAGCATGCTCAGTAACAAACTAAGAGGCAGCATGTGGAAAGAGGAATTCCATAATGCAATTCACTTGATTTGCATGACATTCTAGGTATAGCAATCATGCACCACAGCAGAGGATAGTTCGATGGATATCTAAAGATAACATTTTTTTCCATATAGATGTCCCATTTCCTAAACTTGTGCAAAGTGCTTGCAATAAACTTTGATATTTGTTGCGCATTTGAAAGGTCTTTTTACAGTATGTCCTTCCTGCTACGGGAATGGTGGCAACTAAAGCGTTACTATGATAAATAACATAGTAACGCTTTAGTTGCCACCATTCATTTTTTCTATAATGAGGTGTACAAGTTGGTTTTGTCCTGGCTATGTGGCGCACTGGGCAATAGAGAAACATTGCATTTGTTAGTCAATATTTTTATTTGATAATAAGCTTATCTTGTAAGTGGATATATGTTTAGTTATCAGATCATCTCATTATTTGGGGATGCGTTATAGTAAATGTAGTAGCAGGGCGCATTCATTAAACCTGTTGTATTTACACTGCATGTTTATACAATTATCTATTCACCTATCTGCCCTTTGCTGTTTGAGAGGCTTTCAGGAATGGTGAAACTAAATTACAACTGCATAGGCACTTGGTAGTCACTATTTTGCTAAAGGAAAGATATTTCAGAATCTGTATAAAAACACCTATTTTCATTTATCTGTATAACAAATTTATGTGCTTTTATAGGCCTCTATAACACCATAGGTATGAAACCCAGACACCAAAAAATATTCATTTGGGCAGGCTAGAACCAGCCATCTACTTGCAAGTGCTCTAACCTAAATACAAAGACGAGACCTGCTAGTTTGACTGCTGATTAGAAACTGAGCTTCTCTGAAGATTTCATGCTGTGTTTAGTGTCTCATAAACACACACCCAAAATCTGATTGGTCTAGATACAATCTTAAATCTGATTGGATCTTGGACCAATCAGATATTGGGGTGGGTTAGGAGTCACTACAAATAGTGAATGTTCAGTAAGGAGAGCTAGTTTCAGTTTGCATTTCATCTGAGATTTATATCTTTGTTCTGAGGCATGTACGGGAAATAAGCTTATGAGTGATTTGGCTGGGTAGCTTGAATGGGCAGCCCTAGGTCAGATGGCTCTCAATTTAGTTCTCAGTATTGGCTTCTGTATCTAAGATAAAATAATTCCAGTAAAGTTGGTTTTGCTGTTCAACTAAATATTGAACGGAGATCTGAGTAACAGAGCTATTGATGTATTGGAATATCTGGTTCCACAATTTCACCAGAAATAATCTCCAGTAAGAGAACAGAGGGAGATGATTGCAAACCAGTCTAGAGAGCAACATGCAATCAAAGGTATATCAGAAACACATGCAGCAAAGCCGAGTGTGAATAATTACAGTGTAAAACACAGTCTGTAATAAATGCAGCTCTGCTTGTAACAACTGTGTGTCTTACTATAGAGCAACACGCAGCGATCAGCACTCCATTCCAGCAAGGAAATGCTGGGCGATTATATAATATTGATCAACTGATTCAATCTGACATCAACATGCTACTTGCACACAACAATATCAGATCATGTAGTTCTAATGACTATCGAAAAGGAATGGGTTATGTAAAATCCCAGAATCCCAGGGCACTGCAAATCAGTTGCGCCAGATCTGCATGTTAATTATAAATGGAGAAGGGCTAATTTACCATTATGCAAAACCCTTCTGATTGGTGGACATATCTCCATAGACTACAAGCACACTGCCCACTATAGGAGAGTGAAATCAATGGCTACACCCATAAGAAACACAAAAATGAAAATAACTTATAACTGTTTCCAAAAAAAAATGAAAGTTATAGGCAAAAGTACACAGGATAGCGATCCCACACTACAGCAAAAACATAGTTTTGGGGGTGGACATGCCCTTTAATAAAGTCAATTAATTTCAATAAAACTCTCAGAAACTCGGTAATCAAAGAAAAAACTTTTTATCCATCTCTCCCACATCACATGTAAAGCCATAAATGAAAGTTATATGGTAACACAACCTTGTATTGTACAGAGCCTGACAGACAGATCATGTAATTAGCAGGGTGCATTATTGTAAATTGTTTTATTACTGTGATCATTCTAACTCAGAATGGCTACAGGTGTTTTACCTGATTAACCTGTGGTCTCTATATGTTTTCAAAATACAACCCCAACCATCCATGGACTTGCACTCTTGCCATGAGAGTGTATCTTTAGGGTAAATGGTGATAGATGTATTCAACTACACCAACAATAACTTTGTTCAAAGCCAGTGGAATTTGATCAGGCTGGCAACTAAATTCTGAGAGAACTTTATGAAAAACTTTTTTTTTTATATACTTAAAGGGCATGTCCACCCCAAAACTATGTTTTGCGTAGTGTGGAGAGCTATCCTGTGTACTTTTGCCATATAAACTTTCATTATTTTTTTGGAACAGTTATCACAAGTTATTTTCATTTTTGTGTTTCTATGGTGTAGCCTTGATTACTCCTCCTATAGTGGGCAGTGTGCTTGTAGTCTATGGAGATATGTTCACCAATCAGAAGGGTTTGTATAATGGTTAAAATAGCCCTTTCTCCATTTATTATAAAAACATCAGAATCTGAGCAATGATTTGCAAGTGCCCCTGGATTCTGGATTTTCATTAACCCATTCCCTTCTATAGTCATTAGAACTACATGATCGATATTGTGTGTGCAGTAGCATGTTGATGTCAGATTGAAGTTATCAGTATAATATATATATGATATCATTGCAATGCCAAGCATTTCCTTGCTTGGATGGAGTGCTGATCGCTGCTGTTTGCTCTATAGTAAGCACAACAGTTGTACAAGCAGAGCTGCATTATTACGACTGGTTTTTACACTGCAATTATTCACACTCAGCTTTGCTGATGTGTTTTCGAATCCCTTTGATTGCCATGTGCTCTCTAGAAGGTTTGCAATCATCTCCCTCTGTTCTATACTGGAGATTGTTTCTGGTGAAATGTGGGAACAGATATTCCAATAACATCAATAGCTCTGTTACTCAGATCTCCTGTTCAATATTTAGTTGGAACAGCAAACCAAACTTTACTGGAATTATTTTTTCTTAGATAAAGAAAGCCAAATACTGAGAACTAATTGAGAGCCATCTGACTAAGGGCTGCCCATTCAAGCTACCCAGCCAGAATCACTCAATAAGCTTATATCCCAGTACATGCTCAGAACAAAGATATAACATCTCAGATGAAATGCAAAACTGAAACTAGCCTCTTACTGAACATTCACTATTGTAGTGACTCCTAAACCCACCCCAATATCTGATTGGTCCAAGATCCAATCAGATTTAAGATTGTATCTAGACCAATCAGATTTTGGTGTGTGTTTATGAGACACTATAAAACAGCATGAAATCTTCAGAGAAGCTCAGTTTCTAATCAGCAGTCAAACTAGCAGGTTCTCCTTTGTATTTAGGTTAGAGAACTTGAAGTAGATGGCTGGTTCTAGACGCCAAATGAATATTTTTTAGTGCTGGGTTTCCTACCTATGGTGTTGTATAGGAGTCATAAACCACATAAAGTTGTTTATAACAGATAAATGAAAATAGGTGTTTGGATACAGAGTCTGAAATTACTTTCCTTTAGCAAAATAGTGACTAACCCAAGTGCCTATGGTAGTGCATTACTAGTTTCACCATTCCCTGTCAAGCACTCTCAAACAGCAAAGGGCAGATAGGGAATGTATATTGAAAACATGCAGTGTTAAATACAACCAGGTTGTAATGAATGCAGCCCTGCAACTTACATTTACTATAAACATCCCCCAATAATGAGATGATCTGATAACTAAACATATATCCACTTACAATATAAGCTTATTATCAAATTAAATATGCTAACAAATGCAATGTGTTTCTCTATTGCCCCAGTGCAACCACATAGCCAGGACAAAACCAACTTGTACACCTCATTATAGAGAAAATGAATGGTGGCAACTAAAGAGTTACTATGTTATTTATCATAGTAACTCTTTAGTTGCCACCATTCCCATAGCAGGAAGGACATAGTAAAAGACCTTCAATGCGGCAACAAAAATCAAAGTTTATTGCAAGCACTCTGCACAAGTTTACAGGTATAAAGGACGTTATATGGAAAAAAATGTTATCTTTAGATATCCAATCCGAACTATCCTCTGCTGTGTGCAGATTTGCTATAACTAGAATGTTCATGCAAATCAAGTGAATTGCATGATGGGAAATTCCTCTTCCAATGTTGCCTCTTATTGATTATGAGCATGCTTGCCCTCATAGAAACCTTGATGAGGAACAGTTACAGGCAGAAACAAATTACATAGGAATGGCTCCTACTCTTTAATTTCTAGGACTTTCAACAGACATTGCAAGAGAAACATAAAGAGCTGAGCAGTAAGGTAAGGGTCTTTAAACACTGCACAGTGGGGCCAGTAGAAGGTTTTAGTGTTTGGGGGTGGACATGCCCTTTAAGCACCAAACAATCATTTGAGATGGAGCAAAACAGAGAGCAGCCACACTGCAACTACCAGGCACCAAAACTAATGCATTTAGAAAGCTCAGTTAGGCACCAGACATCTGATAGTTGTATGCTTGCAGAACAAACTAGCAGCTCTGCTACTAAAACAGAAACTAGGACTTGCTGAAGGCCTCTGGCTGTTTTATACTGTCTCCTTGGCACAACAACATATATTGGTCAATAATACAAAGCCAATCAGATTTAAGATTTGTTTTGGAGCAATCAGATTTTGGGGTGTGTTTATGAGACACTTTAAAACTTCATGAACTCCTCAGAGCAGCTCAGTTTGTAATCAGCAGTCAAACTAGCAGGTCTTGCCTTTGTATTTAGGTTAGAGATTTGCAAGTAGGTGGCTGGTAATTTAGTTAGACTACAGCAATGAATAATCTTTGCTCCTAGGTTTATAGTGTCATTGTGTAGCAGTCCATAAACAGCACATACGTGTATAAATGATAAAAATAGATTTTGTTTGCAGAACCTTAGTTTGCTTTCTTTAATCAAATAGTCTGCAAAATTGTGAGCAAGCCTAATAAATATGCAGTTGCACTACTGTTCCACCATTCCCTGACAAGCACTCTCAAACAGCATAGGGCAGTTAGGGGTTGTCATGAAAATGCGTCAAGGCTGTCAGAATCACTGCAGTATAAATACAATCAGGTTGTAATTAATGCAGCCCTGTTACTTACTTTAATTATAAGTGTCCCCCAAATATGAGATGATCGATAACTAAATATATATCCATAACAATTGATTGCTCTAGTGCCCAGAGCAGGGATGTCCAACTGTGGCCCTCCAGATTTGGAAAACTACAACGCCCAGAATTCCTTGGTTTCTTCTGCAATGGAGGAATGCTGGGGTTGTAGTTTTCAAAAATCTGGAGGGCTACAGGTTAGAAATCCCAGAGCCAGCTTGGCATAGCCAGGAAAAAACAACTTGGATACCGCATTATACAGAAAATGAGTGATTGGATAATGCACGGGAATGGCGGCAACGAAAGAGTTACTATGTTATGTATGATACGTTAGTAGTTACTATGTTAGTATGTATGTTATGTAACATAGTAACTCTTTCGTTGCCGCCATTCCCGTGGCAGGACGCACATAAGTAAAAAGACCTTTCAAATGCAGCAAAAAAAAAATCTAAGTTTATTGCAAGCACTTTCTGTACATTCTCTTAAGGTACAGGTATAAAAGGACATCAATACTGAAACAATGGTTATCTTTAGATATCCGTCTGAACTATCTTCTGCTAGGTGCAGTCAGTTTGCTATAACTGGAATGGACACAGTGTTCATGCAAATCATGTGAATTGCAGATGGGAAATTCCCCTTCCAATGCTGCCTCTTAGTAATTACTGAGCATGCTTGCCCTATAGACTGTCGGCGACAGTGGTTGGGATCATGGGATTTGGCAGGACTGTGGAGCCATCAGCCCCTTAACTATTTGTTACTTCTTTTGATGATAGAATAGAGAGACGGTGTATGCTAGAGAGGGTGTTCAGGACTCGTTTTACAGGTAATATTCTTGCCTTTCTTACTAGACCAACTTGTTTTGGGACCACAGTTCTCCTTTAAAATGGTGCTAATTTTGCCCCAACCAATCAGATCTTATTAACATTTAAAGGGCATGTCCACCCCGAAATTAACTTTTGATATGTGGTAGGGCATGCTCCCCCAGCCCCAACCGCATTAATATAATTGTTAGAAAGTCCCCCGATTCTTACTTACCTGCCCTCTCTCCTCCGCTGCAGTGTTCAGGCCCTCTGCTTGCATGGATTGAAAGCAGGGGGCGGGACGGAAGCGCGTCCGTGATTGGCTAGAGGCAGGGAGGGCTGCATGAGCATGCCTCAACCTTGATGAGGTTGAGGAGTCTCAGGCACAGCATGAGTCACACACTGCTCCTACACAGCAGTTTCCTGGACTTTGGAGGGGCACAGCAGGGGAACTATTTGAGCAGGAATGTAAGGTAAGGATTGTTTTAAACTACTTGATGTGGCCAGTAAGGGGTTAAATTTAGTTTGGGGGTGGACATACCCTTTAAAGCTAACATCTGATTGGTGGGGCAAAATTAGCACCATTTTTAACGATAAGAACTTTTATTGAAATAAACCTGTTAACATTTAAAGCCCCAATTATCCAATAACATTACATTATGTTTTCAGGGTACAAACCCTTTAATGAACCCCTGTTCCTGTCTTTATTGGAACATCACTGACCTTACATGGTCCTTCCCACCATTGACATATCCAGCGCATATCATATTATCAATGATGTCCACGGGGGCAGTGTTGTGTGGTATATGGCAGATGGTACAATAGTTACACAATGGGGCATCTATCAGAGGTAGTGCCACTTCTTGTAGGGTACTGGGATAAGCAAGAGGAACTGTAAGTAAAAATGTCCAGTTAGATAAATATCTGGTCAACTTTCAATCTCTCAACAGGCTACAGAACTGACACAAAAAAGATCAGGACCATGTGAAATCTAACAATCAGATACCAGTGTAATAAACTAGACATTGCAACTATCAACATACAATAACAAACACATACAATGTAACAACCAAACATACAATGTAAAAAATACATACAATATTACAAAAACATACAATGTAAAAACAGAATATAAACAATCAAACACCCAGTGTAATAAACATAGACATTGAAACTATCAAACATACAATGTAACAACCCAAACATACAATGTAAAAAAATACAATATTCCAATCAAAATATAATGTAACAAACAGACAATATAACAATCAGATACTCAGTGTAATAAACATAGACATTGCCAAACTATCAAACATACAATGTAACAAACAATACATGTAACAATCAAACATAATGTAACAATCAACATACAATGTACAAATACATTCAATATTCCAATCAACATACAATGTAACAACAGACAATATAACAATCAAACACCCAGTTGATAAAACATAGACATTGCAACTATCAAACTATAATGTAACAAACACATACAATGTAACAACCAACTACGTGTAACAAATACAGACAATATTACAATCAAAACATACAATGCAACAACCAACATACAATGTAACAAATACAGACACTATGACTATCAAATACATAGTGAAATAACAGACATAAGACAATCAAACATAGTAACATAGTAACATAGTAATTAAGGTTGAAAAAAGACATACGTCCATCAAGTCCAACCTATTCACCCTTTTTTTTTTTTTTTTTTAACCCTACCTAACAGTTGATCCAGAGGAAGGCAAAAAACCCAGCTAAAAAGGGGGGAAAAATCCTTCCTGACTCCAAACGGCAATCGGAAAGTATCCCTGGATCAACCAGATCTATATGCATTAATACCAGTAATTCTCAATACTTTTTAGTTTTAGAAACTTATCCAGGCCTTTTTTAAAGCTATTCAATGAACTTGCCATTACAACATCTGCTGGAAGACAGTTCACAGTTTCACCGTTCTCACGGTAAAGAAAGCTTTCCTAACCTGAAGAGGAAAATTCTTTTCTTCCAACCTTAAAGGAGTCATGTGTCCTGATATGACCATTAGTGAACAAGCAACGAGAGTTCATTGTATGGCCCATTAATATATCTGTAAGGTATCATGTCCCCACGCAACCGCCGCTTCTCCAATGTAAACAGCCTAACTTGTCTAATCTGCCTGCATATTCAAGCCCCTCCATTCCTATTAATTTAGTTGCCCTTCTGAACTGCCTCAATTTCCAAGAGTCCCTTATGTATAGGGATTCCAAACTGCACCGCAATACATACAATGTAACAAACACAGACGATATAACAATCAAACATACAATGTAACAACACAGCCAATCTAAAAAAACATACATGTTGTGATGGTCCACTTCCTAGGCCAAAGGTATGCCCAGCATACCCTCAGTCCAACATCAAAGGTAAACATCTTAAATTCTTTATTTACCCTTTAATCCTACTATTGCTGTTAGCAACTAAAATTGCTTACAGTGTGTCAGAGCCAGCTTGTGAAATTACATATGTGTTGAGAGTTGTGTTTTTTTATGTTAAGGTACACACTTACCATGAATGATCTTTCCATTTAACAGTGACCAATCCACTTTCTTATCCAGTCCAATAAATGACATCATCCGTTCCTAGCATCTCCCAATTACATAAATATCCACTGCAGATTTAAATTGTATTTAACTCATCTTCCTATCGGACTCAGCTATCATTTGTATCTTTCTACACCCAACATAAGCACTTGCATCTAAATCATAAGTGAGGCCTCTATTGTATTACTTCCAACTGTTGTCTATAAAAAAGATGCCTCATTGACAACTTGAAAACCAACCCTTTAACCAATTCTCTATGTACATAATGGTCCTATCATGATGAAGTCAATACCACCATCTGATGCAATATTTCCCAACCTGATGCCAACATTTCAGGCCAGTGGGGAAGGTCACTTTTGTGCAGGGAGACAAATTGGGAGGATTTCATGTTTAAAGTGGACCGGATGGAAAGTTCGAGAAGGCTAATGTCATAAACCATTTGAATGAGGTGTAGTTTGGGTGAATGTGAGCTTTTCACTAAAATACCCAATCTCGTATAAGGTGGCTTCTCCAACTTATAGGACCCAACAAAAACTCCATAGGTTCTTGATGTCCTAAAACAAAAAAAGAGGTAGATTCATTATTGTACCAATATTGCACTAGCCTGAAGGAATGTACCTGTTACCAGATAAACTACATACATGTAATGCTCCAGAATCCCAGAGTTTCCCTCAGCACAGATATCTAATCTTCTACCACTTTCTTCACTATAGTTGAGCCCGTTTGCCGCAAGGCTTAACGCGCCTCACGGGCATGGTTGCCAAGGTATCTGTGCTAAATTCAGGGATACTTAAGAAGTTTGAAGCCCAAATTGCCTGACTGGGCACTAACCAGCTGGTAAACTAGATAGCAAGACAAAAGTGGTGACAGAGGGATGCACAAGACATAGACAGGGAGGGAGCCAATGGTCAAAACAAATGAAGACAATCCGTTACAAGGGAAGTAAAGGGGCTGGAAAAGGTCAGAACAGGAAGAAACAACCATATCCTCCTCACTCCTCTACCTCCATAGCTGCTATAACAAAGGGTGGGAACTAAGTCCTAAGTCTTAAAGCATCTATACCGCAAAATAGGTTATTTTAAATGACCGGAACGGAAAGTATAATTCTTCCCAACCACCACTGTATCATTTTTTTGTTGATCTGCCCCCTATTTCTTTAGATATCCAATCTAAAACTCATATTTCAGCTGTCAATCAAGTTCCTTGCTCTCAAAAACTATTCTTCTGTGAGTAGTTATGTAGCTGGAATGGTGACCAAGATTGACAGTTGGAATGCTGTTTGCTGTGTGCAGGCTTGACAGATGGTTTGTGGGGGGAAGCAGGTCGGGTGGAAGTGGGAGTGGTTAAAAGAGGGAGGTGGGATACTGCTCCTAACAAAAATGTGGGCTTATTGAAGGCATGCAGCACACACACAAAATCAGAGTAAGTTCTACTTACAGTTATTCAATAGATCAATATGAGGCAAAGTCATTTTTTCAGTATAGTGTCCCTTTAACCCTGGGTACTTTAACTAACAGTTGCAATACTTACTCTAAGTTCCTCTGCACTCCGCTCCTCTCTTCTTCTCAAGTGACAGTTTGCAATGAAGCCAATGGGAAGACGCTTTGCAAGAGGTTGTGTCTTCCCATTGGCTGCACCGTGGACTGTCACCGACAGTGGAAGAAATGAGGAATGAAGCGAAGTAGATAAAGTCCAGGGTGAGGACTTAGTGATTAGAATTGTCCTTTAAAAAGACAGAGCAAACCAATCAAAGAGCCGAGAAATAAACTAGGAAGACGATAGAAATATTAGAATTTGAATTTGCTGCTAAAACGAAGGACCAATAGAAAGAAGATAGAGAAAGAAAGAAACGTCTACAGAAAGTAACCAACGAGAGCCATGAACGTAAAGAGCCGAGGAGCCAAGGAAAGCAAGGTTAGATGGAAATGCCCCTGGATTTTTGACTACTTTGGTCATATTTATTTGAAAAAAACGGTTAAAGAAAATAGTAAGTAGGACCTTACTAACGGACACCATCTGGGTACTTACTCCTGAAGCAGTGGGCGGCAGATATACCCAATTTGTGTAATCAGGGATCCACCAAAAAGCCTTCCATTATTGTCCCTGATGTTTACCTGCCACGGCACCTTCCGGCATGAATCCTGCCCTCCCATAATACGACGTTTGGCCTGAGGTTTCCCAATTTGGATGGAAACATAGTGAGAGGGACATCCATTAGTATACAGTATTACAAATGCAATGTTTAATGGTTACATTAACAGGGTTATCCAATAAAAGTTCTTAACGTTAAAAATGGTGCTAATTATGCCCCAGCCAATCAGATGTTAGCTTTCAAATGTAAATAAGATCTGATGGTTGGGGCCAATAGCACCATTTTAACGATAAGAACTTTTATTGAATTCCCTGTGATGCACAATTCTAAAGGTCCAAAACATAGAATGGTCCAGATGTTGGTTCAGTGCAAAAGGTGTTTATTTATTGCTTCATTAGGAGTAAGAAAAGGCAACGTTTCGGGTCCAAATTGAGTTCAGTGGACCACTTCCAAACATTTATACTCACGCAGTGCCCGCAAATCGTGTCCACCCACATCTCATAAGTGCAACATATCTACTTAAAGTGACAGTGCATACATAAAATCCTTAGAAAATATCAGGGTGATTAATTCATATTCCTCGTTAAAAGTTTTTGAGCACATGTGATTAAAAATCGATATACAACACATTGTTTGTGATTAGCATAAATAGTGCTAATCAATGTGCTATTAACTTGTACATTGTTAAATGTCCTTCACTTTTGGATTATTACTTTTCATCTTGTACTACGGTTAGTTCTTTTGTCGTTCAACACGTGGGATGATGTCTGTTGGCCATGATCTTCATGTATGGGTTGAACCTTTTGGTTGGAGGTTAAAAATCTTTGAGCCTTCGTCTTGGTAAAAACTCTAATCATCTTCCATTTGCCCCCTCTTCGGTGTTACCCTGCCCCTCTACGTGACCTCCCTTATCATTCTGCTATTCTCTGACTTTTAATGCGCTCCTTCACTCTCGTGTACTACAATAACTGCTTCATCTTCCTACCCTACCGGTAGCCTTCGTTCTCCTTGTCCTTTCATCACCGTCGTAACTGTCCTGTCTCTCCCACTCCTTTCTCCTCGTAATTTGTGGGCTTTACATGCATCGACTTTGCATCTTGGAATACCCTTTTACTATCTAGTCCCTCTTCTACTGACTAAACCCATCTAAATCCTACCTTCAGCACCTTGATCCGCACCTGAATAATTCCATCTGAACACACCATACATTATTGCTCTCCAACTCTACCCGTATTTCATTCCTAATATCCAGAGTCCGAGAAGTAACCCCCCCTCTACCCTAGAACTACCTACCCTCCCCCCCACCACTATAACTATATTAATTCGCCTATATAATTACTACATATATAAACCTTTGCTCTTAGCTTGTACACTTATTGACGAATACTTAATCCTTCTTTACCAATTGACTATAGTATATCTTTCTTTTTTTAAGTTTTGTAATGTCCTTTCCTATAATCCTCTATAATAACTAAATTTAGGCCTTATGCTATCAATACTATGACTTCCTTTATCAATATAATATTCCCTATACTAATATACTATCAATTCTAATACTCAGTAGCACCAATATTTCGCTCTGTCCTTTATCTATTATATTTTGTTAATAAAGAACTAATGATATGACCTCTTCTAATTATCCCACAACTACTCAAATCCTCCCACATCACCTATCCTTGATCTACTTATAAGCCAATCCATAATGTTACTAGCCATAACAGTGAAGAAATATAATACTAATCACAATGATATAAAAGAATAATTCATCATCACCCATTATAATAACATCCATCACCATACTCTACCATTAATATTCTCTTCACTTAAGTCAGATTGACATAATATATACTTGAGACTAAGTGGTTTGTAAGTAATCTCTCTTGTTGAATATACGTAAGATAATAATACGGTAGTATGTACATACAGTACTTAAATACTATAATAAGCAATATTTATAGAATGATCTTATACTATAACCCTCCGTTCCCAACTTTATTAACATCCGGTAATATATCTGTTCCTGATTATCGGTATTAGACTTCTAGACAATATTAAACAGTAGGTACCATACAGTACTAACCAAATGCATTCAAGCCACATGAAACATAGATGATAGATACAAAATAATAAAATAATAAGATGACAAAAATACATATGTTGTCACATGCTCAAAGATAATAAAATAATAGTACATGAATGAAATTTTTCCTCTCAAATAATATGTAAAATCAAATAATACATAATTAGATAGTGAGTAGTATTAACTGTTGAATAATACTAATCAAAGATATAATCACCTTAATAATATATAAGAACCTATACATAACCTACATTTCTATGATCAATAGTCAATAATCACTATAAAACAAAAAAATTACAATAGATATTATATACACAATCCGCAAAATGCTAATATAATAATAGCAAATAACTAAGACTACATTCGTATACTATGAATAGATTGCTTGTTTTACAGTTCATAAACCGTTCTCCCCCAGTACTAATCCAAAGGTGAGGATACGTTACATACAGTAATAGAACCATACCACTACCCCTACCTAATGAGATATAATCCAGATCCACACATCAATTTATTAGAATCTATCGAGATACATACCTAACTGTACCATGAACATTCCTGAACGCTAGTAAAATACCAAAAATATCAGATAACATACACTTCTTATTCCCCCGCACGTCCCTTCAGGATCCTTAGTGTATGCCGTATCTTCTTACTGTTCTGATCATTGTATCTTGTCTAACTCCAGGAGTACTAACACTAATAGGCAAGGACACCACATGTATAGTAACACGGCCCAGGACTATCATTACCAGTAACAATAAAGATAGGCATTAAAGAATACTCCAATACGATTTAATTCTGACAAGCGTAGCCGTGTCCGATTACTACTGATTCCAAAATGATTTACGACTGTTCTTATCGTCGCTTGTGCCAAAGTCTGTGTACCAGGACAGAAACGCTAATCTAATTGTAGAAGTACAATTCATAAGGAGAAGAAAAGAAGAATCAAAAAAGGGAGGGAATAAAAGGAAAGAAGTAGCTGAAAGTGAAAAAAAAAAATAGTGCGGAGAGAAAACGTGGTCGTGTTTAACTAACTACAGGGAGATTCAATAAAAGTTTCTTATTTTTTAAATGTGCTAATTTTGTCCCAACCAATCAGATATTATTAACATTTGAAAGCTAACATCTGATTGGTTGGGGCAAAATTAGCACCATTTTAAACGATAAGAACTTTTATTGAATCTCCCTGAAGGTGTTTTATTTCCATTTCAAGTTGCTTACCTGCTAATGAAAAACAGTTACATTGTCCCTGGAACAAAATAATTGTTTTTCCTACTTGGGTGTGTCCTTTGTTTGATGGATCTTTTATGCTCATTGGATCTTTATTTTATTTTTACTGTTGGCTGACACACACCCGTTAGAAAAAGTAAAATAGTATAAAGAATTATATCCTATTAAGATCAAATTGCAAGGAGAAAACCCACATAATTAGAGTGGAATAAAGTTTTAATGACCAATGTGCTGAGCTGCAATCTATCTGCGATCAGCATTTTTCTTTTTGTGCAAATCACATGCGCTCTGAGTAAATCACATGCGCTCTGAGTGTGCAAAACTGCGTATCACAGTGCAAACGGGTGGTTACCTGCTTGAATCGAGCGCCGGCACGCAGCCTTATTAAGTCATTATGGTTTTTAGAGTCTTTGAATGTAACATTTCCTCACTAATGATTAAAGGGACAGTAATGTACTCACTTTGGTTGCCAGCAGTTTAGACATTAATGATTGTGTGTTGGGTTATTTTGAGGTGATAGCAAATTTACACTGTTACACTGTTATACAAGTGTATAAGAGCATGTGTGTATATATAAGAGCATGCATGTGTGTATATAATAGTATGTACAGTATGTGTATAAGAGATGTGTGCGTGTGTATAAAATATATACATAAAAAGCTATGCAGCCACAGAACTGCAGAGACTACTAAATCCAGGGATATTTGAGAAACAGGTAGATGGGGAACTAGAGGAGGAGTAGGGAGGGTCAAGGATGGAACAAAGGGTTAGAGGAGTGAGCGGTACCAAAGGATCAAGAGGACACGGAGTAAGTGGGCAAGCAGAAGTCAGGACAGGTGGCAAATGGGCAGGTATTAGAAACCAAAGATATCACACCATGAACTAGGGAAAACCAATATTTTTATTAAGCTCCTTAAGAAAAAAAATGAAGAATATTAATTGATCATTGACCACTGGCCAATTCTAAAGAATAAAAGAATAGAAAATTGTTCTGTGAAAATCTTTTCTTAAGAGGCAAATAAAAAAACTTTCCACAAAACCATAATCCCAATAAAATAAACCATTGTTCCTTTTTCTGGTTACCCAAGTAAAACTTGTTTCCTTGGTACATTTGGCTTCATTCTTTCTACTGCAATGACCATTTGTTCAAACCATGAAAAAGCTAAAAAAAAAATATCAATGGCTAATATTTGAAAAATCCCATCATATTGTCATTGAAAGAAAGAACTTACTACCCAAACGTCAGTAAGAGAATATGTTCTTTCTGTCAATGGTCTCAGTGTTTGCTGATGACACTAAACTATGCAGAACTTTGGAAACTTCCAATGATGTGCAAGTGCTGCAAGCAGACCTAGATAGATTATCACAATGGGCAGTAGAATGGCAGATGGGATTCAATGTTGATAAATGTAGGTGAGGCATTTGGGATTAATAATCCTGTGCACCTACACTATAAATAACTCTGTGTTAAGTTCATCTGTAATGGAAAAAGATTTGGGGGTTCTGTATGATAACAGGACTTAGCGTTAGCAAAACAATGCCGGTAGCAACGGCTAGAGCTAGCAAGATATGTCTTGTATAAAGAGGGAATAGATCAAGGAGCAACATTGACTGTAGTAAAATGGACTTAAAAACCAAACTCAAACCCAAGTTTGATCAAAACTGGACGAATTTGAATTCTATATCTTTCCGGAACTACGAATTCGACCAATCACTGGTCCTCAAAACAGGGTATACAGAAGCTGATTGGATAATTTCTCTCCATGGACTATAGTAAATCAGTTTTAGGGGAATTAAAGTTAAACCTACAGACTGCAGACACTCACCCAAGTTTAGAAGCAGCAGAGCTCGGGCTAAAGTTGTCATTCCTCCCCTGGTGTGACCGCACTATCCTTGTCTGTGATCCAATAGGAGAATAGCGCTTATGTTACCGTTCTCTTTTATAGGTTATTTTCGCTAGAGGAATGTGGTTTACCTGTTTAATCAGATGAATACGCCTGTTTCAACAAAGCGATTCAGCCTTTTCTTTGCTGGGGGAGTTGATGTGCTCACTTTCCTTATATTTCCACTATTCTTCGTAAAGAGAGGAGTTTTTTTCCATCATGTTATCCTCTGGCCACCAGGGAGGAAATTGGACTTTGAGCAATCAGATTATTTAATAAAAAGTTATTTATTCACTGGTCAATGGATCTACTTAATTTCCAATGACAATATAGATAAAAGATCATTCTGAAATCCCCTGTAGAAGTCACAAAGGCCCTGAAAGGTAAAAAAAAAAAAAAAAAAAATTAGATTTTTATTATTTAAGGGCATTTTATACGAAAAATAGGTTTTTGTAAATTGACCATAACTGAAAACTTATAATCTTCAACCACCACTGTATAATTTTTGTTGGATCTGCCCCCATTTCTTTAGATATCCAATCTAAACAAAATGTTGCTGATTGAAGGCATGCAGCAACACACAAAAAATCAGTGTAAGTGCTACTTACATGTATTGTAGTTAAAGATTGGATGAGGCAAAGTTATTTTTTCAGTATAGGTCCCTTAAGGGGCGGATACGATGAAAAGGTGCAAACGTTTGCCTTGTGCTATTAATCTAGAATCCAATCAGAAGTTATCTAACTGCAGTAACCAAAGTAATAAGCAAACATCTGGTTGGTTACTGCCAAATTCTTACATTAGTTCCTTAATTCTAAGCAACTATGCAGCCAGTGTACAGACTGTACTTACTTAGTCCCGACTTACTTCTGGGGCAGCACATTTTGCATTGTGTCTTTATAAATACACAAAAATAGCTCAGATTCCCCTCTACACAACACCCATTACCATCCCTACACCTTCATCTACTGTATACAGGGAAAGTGACAATATTGACAAAAAAAATGGTAACGGGATCTGCCGAGTTTCGTGCCTGGTATGGCGAATTCAATCAGATGAGCCAAAAGGAAATGTGGGATTGTGTTTCCAATGCACTGACAATTCTATGAATGGATGCTATCACTTTAATTGCTACGAGCTGGAAATGAAATACTACCCATGTAATATAATGCGTACCTAATGAAAATAGGAGTCAGTAACCAATCAGTCTATGCCCACTCCCTGAACTATTTCATAGAAAAAGACGTTCAAGCCTTACAGTAAAGGTGGCCAATACACTATTACGATGGTAATACGATCTTAAACCGACGATACTTTGATAGACAGATGTACAGTGTTAATTGTACATAGATGTACAATAAATATTGTCGACATTCAATTGTTTTGTGATTAATGTGGAATGTCGTCCCATTGTGAGGTTACATTACATTCACATGTAATCTGAACTTAGAAAACACTACAATCATTTACCAATCGCACTTAAAAACCGACTTCCCGATCGTAATTACGATGATTTTACGATCTAATCTGTGTGATAAGAATGGGAAAATGTACAATTTTTCGGCCAATCGTGTGAAAATGTCAGATTGTTTGTTGGATTGTACATAAAATCGGCGCCTAATGTTAGGTCACCTTTAGATGTTTTTGTCTGCTCTTGATGTCTGGTGACATTTCTCAATCTGAATAACAAAACTCATCTAAACTATTGTCTTCAAATAGGTGTTAAACATATTAAAGGCAACGGTGATCTCCTAACAAGTTAAAGTCTTGGGTCACATATCTTGGCTGCAGCCTTATGAAACTATATGCAGAGAATGTTTAAACTTCCTGCTTCCAGTATTTGAGTGACAGCACATGACTTCTTCTCTCTCCTCCCTTAAATGGGGCATCCTCCATACTCTTAAAACCAGAGAGTAAATGTTCTAGGAGAGTCATCCTACAAGCATTTCCAACCCAAAACTGGAAATATGTAACCCTCTACTGGCCCACTGTGTAGTGTTCAAAAAATCCTTACCTAAACATCTCTGCTCCTTATGGTTCTCCTGCATGTCTGTTCAAAGTCTTAAAAAGTGAGGAGTAGGAGGTGTCAGGTGTGTCATCTGTCCTGCTGCTCCTTGTCCTGTTGAGGTTTAGCATGAGCAGGGGAGCCCCCCACCCTCCTGCCTGATCTATCCATTGTGTGCCTGGATGCCCTACCTTGCCTGTTGCCTTTTCTGTAGTGTAGGGCACTCTATTCCCACCCCAACCACTAAGTCATTTGTTAAAAAAGCAGAGGGCCATGATCTGAGTGCTGGGGAATGAAGGGATGTCAATACAGTTCTGATTGTTTTTTGACCAAACAAACCTGGCAGTTGGGGTGGGGATTGGGTCCCCTCCAAACATATAAAAAGTATATGTTAATGGTGGAAGATACCTTTAACATACTTATATGGGTGATGTTTTGTTGTATGGTCGAATACAAGTTCAAATTAGTGTATTACCCAGATACATACTTGTTAGGGCAGTGTGATTGGAATCCCTATAATTTTGGCAGAAAGTTAGAAAGTACCTGCAGACACGAAAGAATTAATTTGAGAAAAGGGGATCTAGACAGACACAGGCTGATAACATGAGTGCACGCTGGCACATGCTACAAGCTGCTAACAAACAGGAAATTATATTGCTGAACATTTCCAGCAATAACTAAAATTACTGTGTGATTAGCGGTCATTTTAAAGGTACAACACAGACCTTTTATATGGAACCTAACTTAACAGACCAAAGTCCACTTTTAATTAATTAAATTATGATGCATACTATAATGATCAAAATTAAAAATAATTTAAATGAAAAATTACCCCAATGGACCACGTTATCTGTTTTTCATACTAAATCCATCGTACAAGGCATAACCAATCGATATAATTCCGTAGCAGGTGATGAAGAGTAAAACTGCACACAATAGGGTATAAAGGAATTTATTTTTCTAATGAGGCAAGTTGTATTTCAAAACTCATTTCTCAGTTACATTTCATTTAGATAACAGTTACAGTCCCTTGGCATTGTGCGGCTGTGTGTAATAGTATAAACAGAGTTTGTTTGTTTAAATTAACCACCACAACAGTTAAATGATAGCAACAAATTCCTTATGATTATTATGGAAGTTTTAATTTAAAGGAGAACTTAACCAAAGATTAACCAGCTTTTTTATTTGTTATGTGCCAGTATATCTGTACAAAAAACAGACACCAACAATGTGATTTTCCGAGACACTAAAACTGCAGATTTTGGAGATAATGTCAGAAGAAAATCAATTGCAAGCAGATGCATTGCAAACAAGCTGTGCTAAGATCAGGTTCACTTCATTATCTTTACCCTGCAGCTCTGTACTATGTTATTGTCTATAAGTGTAACTAATAAAGTTGTTATATTGAGAAATACATTACTCAGAGCTATGCTAAGATTAGGTTCACTTCATTATCCTCCCCTGCAGCTTGTACTATGTTATTCTATAAGGTAAACTAATAAAGTTGTGAATGAGAAATACATTACACAGGGCTGTGCTAAGATCAGGTCACTACAGTATCCTCCCCCTGCAGCTCTGTACTATGTTATTTCTATAAGTGTAACTATTAAAGTGTGGATATTGATAAATACATTACACAGGGCTGTGCTAAATCAGTTTCACTACATTATCCTCCCCTGGAGCTCTGTTACTATGTTATTTCTATAAGTGTAACTATTAAAAGTTGTGATATTGATAAATACATTACACAGAGCTGTGCTAAGATCAGGTTCACTTCATATCTCCCCTGCAGCTCTGCTACTAGGTTATTTTTATAAGTGTAACTATTAAGTTATTATATGAGAAGTACATTGCACGAGCTGTGCTAAGATCAGGTTCACTTTATTATACCCCCCTGCAGCTCTGTACTATGTTATTTCTTAGTGTAACTATTAAGTGTGATATTGAGAAATAACATGCACAGAGCTGTGCGAAGATCAAGTTCACTTAATATCCTCCCCTCTCCACCCTCTGCACCATGTTGATTCTATCAGGGAGAATCACCCAATCCTGTAGGGATTTACCAGAGGCTGCGTGACTGAGTGAATCTCACCCACACACGTGTATTTAACTCCACCTATCATGCGCAGGGGCTGGACAGACAGCAGTGTCTGTGAGGGGTGGTGAAATTTTCACAAAATCAGCAGATTGATTTTAATCTTCCACAGTTTCCTATATATTGATATTCAATCTGCCTAAATCTCTCACGATTACAAATGGGTCAATGTACCAAATGGCATAATTTATATCTCTGTGGTATCACTTTTTAGCGGTTCATTTATGATCGCGTTCGTACATGTACGACTGAACGTTCGGTCATAGAAACCGTGCGGTAGTAAAACTCCACATGGTTTTTATGGGGATCGTAAATCTACGATTCGTTATTGTAGATTACGTTCAGTATCATAAATTACTATCGTTAAAAACGATCGCTAAAAAGCGATATTGCGGCTTTATAAATATGTCCCCAAAGAGTCTCAAACAAGAAAATTGTCATGCTAAATAACGCTAAAACCATTTGGGACAAATTTTAAAGGGCAACTATAGTGAAAAAAAAACTAGTATACAATGTACAGATTCACTTAGTATAAGATGCCTTATTTTCATGTTGTGTGTGGCTAGTTTCTTCACAATGGCAGATATTTGTACCAAGCTGGTAGTCCCCCTCCCTCTCTGTCTAGTCCCCCTCAAGCAGTAAAGGGCTGGATGAAAAGTCCGGGCATGCTCAGGTGGAAAGGACTAAATATGTGCTGACATCTGTTGAACCCTCCCTTCCAGAGCTAGACTGCAAGCAAGCAAAGTGTGGGAGAGAAAGTAGCAAATGATGATGGGAGGGGCAGAGGGGGAGAGAGGAGGACAAGTGGTGCTGAGATCTTTACTGAACTCTGCCTGTTCTCTAAGTTTGCTAATTGTTATTTATTTTGCACCTAAAGAATCATATCTCTCCCCCGCTAGCTGGATCATAATACTGAAGACAAGAGTCAGTGTAGCAGCCAGCTGTAGTGAGACCTTCACAACACAGTGACACTGCTTGTTGTCCTGTACATTTTAGTGCTTAGTCTATATATTTTATAGATTGCACTGTGGTCGTTTGGATATAGTCTGTATTATGTATTATATATTACTGTATTAGTGTTCCATTTGAGTCATGGTTTTGTAGGTAGATAAGATTTTTTTTGGGGGGAGGGCTGTTTTATAGTGTGTTATGTTCATATTGCTGGGTTAATGGTTTGATTGTGTTTAGCATACAGCATTTGACTATATGTTGCACATGGTAACATATAGGGTGGGGGAGAGAGTGTGTGACAGTACTGCAGGGGGCTTTGGATTGTTGGGGGTGTGGTGCCTTGAGTGACAGATGAGGTTGTAGCAGCTCCTACAAATCACAGGCATATTCAAACGGCTTATATCTCGGGGACTATGTAGAATTTTAAAGACTAAAGGTGGTTGGGATGACTTATAGGATACATTAGAAGGAATTTAAAAATAAAATTTTCCACTATAATGCCCTTTAAGTCTAACAACATACTGGCGATGGATCAGGCAAAACCAAAATGATATTTACAAGAGCAGCAGTATGGATATGATATTATAACTCAGCCACAAAGGAGTGATTGGGCTTTCAGTTAAAGGGCATGTCCACCCCCCAAACTAAAATTTTACCAACTATATGGCCCCACCATCCCTGCTTCCTTTGTGGTTTTCTGTTCTGCCTCATCAAAGTGCAGGAAACTGCTGGGTAGGAGCTGTCAGTGGCTCATCCCTGTTTCGTTGCTTGGCTAACCTCTTCAAGGTATGAGGCTGCTCAGTAGATCCCTTTCCTCCCTCTCCCTCCCCCTTCCCGATCCCTTGTGGTGAAGTAGTGAGCTTAAAAGCTTTACAGCAACAATGCAGGGGATACCCTCCCACCCCAACCGCCTATTCATTACTTCAATATCACTTCCCTTTTAACTCAACCTCCTCGTTCCTTTTTCATTAATGCAGCTGCGGCTGTGATTGGCTGCCTCTCAGCCAATCACAGCCGCGGTGCCAGTCCGCCCCCCTGCTCGCAGTTCCGACAGCACGGGGAGCCGGACCAGAAAAGCCAAGGATCGAGGAGGTAAGTAAAGAAGGGGAGCGATTTTGAAGTTATGAATATAGCAGTTGGGGGTTGGGAGGTATCCGCTGCTATGGTGTAAAAAGTTTTTATAACGGGTGGGCCATGCCCTTAATTCTTCATTTCTGATTTATAAGTTGACAAAAAAGGTATTGATTTGTACAATACAAAAGTCCTTATTGTTACACCTATTCGAGCTTCAGTTATCTAGGTACCAAAGGTACCAAGTACAAAAAGTTATATGGGTGAAGCCCCCACCCATAATTGCGTGGAAGCAGCAGAAAGTAATTGGCCTGTGATTCAAATGGCTGATGGGGTTTCCGGTAGGGACAATGAAGAAGATCGGCAATACAGCAGAGATTGGAAAAAATCTGTTCAGTTACCTCGGGGAAATTATAATGGCCGTGGGATTAAAGGTAAACTGATATACACAAAACCGGTTGATAATGTGCACTGTGTACTGATACACTATCAGAAATATATTGATTACACAGTTCAGATTGAAGAGAAAGTGTCCATGGTTCCCAGTGTTTCTCATTATTCACTATGTTTCCCCATGTGAAATTAGATTCTAGTAATGTGAGACATGATCGGGGAACCTGAGAAAAAGCACAGAAAGGAACGTAACAATATAGTGAGCCAATTAGATCAAATAGGGAGTTGGGAACAAAGGCTGCTGACGTGTTTACTTTTACCTTTCACAAGCTTTGTGCAGAATACAGTTACAGTTGGGTGTGGAACAAGACACCTATGGGAACTGCTCTCATTTCATTACTTTCAAACAAGCCTGTGATTGATTTACTAGCTGTTCAATCCAAAGTTATATGGCTTTGTAAGTGCTCTTCCTACATATGCACTGTTTCTGGAGATACAGTGCAGGAAATGTTACAACTATCATAAGTTCATAATAGATATTTCTGAAGCTGTTATAGGCTAGCAATCAATACTGGATAAAGGACCATGGACAGATGGAGGATACACAGGCACGAGCAATGCTTATAAAGGGAGAACATGCATGGCTGACCATACTCCCTTAATAAAGGGTGCCACGACCTTGACAAGGAGGAATTTTTTTGCACCGGATTGGTACTTTATTGGGGATGTGTGTACCCAGCTTTAGAGAGAGAAAAAAGAGAGGTGTGGGCTGCCTTTAAAAACAATGACAAAGTTGGGGGTGGGGATTATGATTTGCTGATGGGGAGGTCTACCTCAGCAGGAAGGATACAAAGTGGGCTTGCCTCAAGCCAGTGCTTGCTGGTAGCTGGTGAGTCACAGCACAACTGGGTAGAAAAATGAAGAAGGGCAATCAGGGAACTGAAAAATAAAAATACGAATATAAAAATATAGTGTAGTACAGGATGTAGTTTGAAACAAGAAAATATATAAAGATACAAGAAGAAGAATTAGACGGCATCACTGACTTAAATGTGTCAAGCAAAACCGTCCTTTATTATACTAGTACACAAGTACTCACTGACCTGACATATATACAGTTGTATACACATTTAATGCCATAGTGATCAAGAAAATAGCTTAAGGATAAAGTTGCATACATATCCAGTCTTAAGTCAAGAGATCGCGTATAGGCTTCCCTGGGGGAATGTGTATTTTACTGATATATGTAGGCAGGAGTATATTGTGTGGTCTGTATGGCGCATTTTAAAAGTGTTTAATATGTCCCCACTACGTATAAAAAGGAAGTTTGCTTGTACACATTTAAGGTCATGTGATGCAGTCTATGTTTCTTCTTGTTCTTTACCAGCACACCGTGTAAGCTTAAGCAGCACCCTTTATATTTCGTAAGTTTAAATAGACTGATCTAGAAGACACAGTTCCCTTTTGTTACTGTCTGTGTACAAACATTACACATGTCTTGTCATTTTGGTAAACAAAGTTGCTTGCCCTTATCCGCTCTCCAATACAGGTCCGCACAACCCTGTCAGAGAGGAACGACACAACACACTTGTTGAGTGAATAATTACCTTTATTAGACGATAATTATGAAAAACTGGTACCGCACTCAGAGGTGAGAAGAGGAAATTACATTGAGCATGACATCAGGCGAGAAAAAGGAATATACAATGCGCATGACATCATTCCTTTAACACAGGTCCAGCGCTTCCAAAACATGTGCAAATACAACATTATAAAACCAATGTAAAATATCAATGTAAGTCCTAATCTCCAGAGACCAGCAGGAAACTGAGGCAACTGGCACATGGTTAAGTTGGCCATATACAGCACGATATTAATTAATCCTACCGACGGCTCACGCGAGTTCCTGCCGATCCTTCCGGAACCTCTCGCCGATCATTCCTATTGACCGCATGCGAGCAAAAAATGAATGGGATTTTGCGATCGCATGTCGTTTGTGATATAAGCTCGGGAGAGGTGGTTCCGGAAGGATCAGGAGGAACGAGAGGAGTCGCGTTGAGCCATCGGTTAGGGTAGTAATATCGTTGATGGGTATGGCCACCTTTAATAGATCACCCAAATGAACATTATTGCCGGACAAGTATAACAAGCTGGAAATAAAGAAGCTCCCTCCACCTAGAAACAAGTCAATAACCAGTGACATTCAAAATAGAGTAAATATGAAAAACACATCAGGGACCAATAGCAAGCACAAGGGGAATTTAAAGAGACGTTTCCATCCATGTGCATTGCTGAGTTTTGTTGGGTTCTATGTAACAAACGGTCCTGTAACGTTTAGGTCTCGTTCACTGTCGTGATATTGGGAGCATGTACCCAATGATGTCCTATAGGCAGTTAGGAGGGTACAAACTGGGGGCGATAAGGTTTACCACAGATGATCTGCTAACTCGCCAACCAGGCCAAGTACCAGCGGACCCATTGGTGTGTAACAAACAAGGGCCCCCCAAGTCACCCTGAAAAAAAACAAAGAAACATTATTTTAAACTTTTGAAAAAATGAAAATAAAAATCTTCCTTTTATTTCTTAGGGAGTCCGACACTTTGTGGAATGGGCCAAATTCATTTGGATTCAAGGTAAGGTGTGATGGGTGTGGGGCAGACTTTGACAAGTTATAGTTATCTATAACCTCAACCTCCCCTGCCCGGAAATTTACCATGGTCAGGCATTTTCCAATGAAGCTTAAATCATGATTCCACTAGGAGCGTGAACAGGTGAAACGAAGCAGATAAGTCTGTCAATCATGTCAGCCATTGATAACCTAGTAAGGGCCTATTTATAAAAGATCGTATCGCTGTCGTAACATCACCGCTCGATTATCGTAAAATAACAACCGTTTTTACCAAATACGACCGTTTTTACGATAAGACCATTTTTTTGTTTTTTTTTTTTTTTTTCTATTATTAGACCGTATGAGACGAAGTAACCGGTAGTAGTTACCGATATCGTTAAATACCGTCGTTCGGTAAAAAACGGTCGTTATCATGGTAAAACGTCGTTATTTATGTAACGATGGTATTTTACGATTAACGATAATCTTTTAGAATAGGGCCCTACGTCCATGTTATGGTCTCTGATGAGATAAAGTCTTTTTCCACCTTTATAACGTACATTTAAGGTACAGTATTCTCATTAACGGAGATCTGTCACCAAGCAGGACTATACGGTATATTGTTCTGCATTTCACGCTCGTCAGCAAAGGGGATTTCAAAATAGAGTAATTGGGCGCAATGTGCGTCTTTCCCTGAGTGAAATTTCACTGATAAGAGAAAAAATGATCTAGAAAAGGACGGGAGGGCCTAGACATCACACTGTATGTCTGGTAGAAATGACATGTTAATAGCTGTTATCTGAAGGCTAATAGAAAATGTGTTTTTCAGTTGACAACGTTGACAAAGATTTCTGTGGTAACCCAATACTTTTCTGATCTAGGACAGCAGTGATGAGTCTGGTTTTTTAACAGACACCCGGTTCACAGATCAACAGATTTTTGAAATTTTAAAATGGAACTTGTAAATTTCAAAAATTAGACAATCAAAGAAATGTATTTTCAACAATTGCGTTTGAAAATGGAAAAAGTTTCGACCAGAAATTCGAAATTGATTAAATTGGAAAAATTCGTAATTCAAAGGAGTGAAAGGGAAGTTTGAAACTTTAATAGATCCCAGAACTAAACTCAAACAGTTTCTTCCTCCTAATGAACAGTAGTGGTCATTTTTGAAGTTTTGTTTATTGGATAACAAGGCAACCTGGCAAGAGTCTTTTCCCCCTTTGATGTAACCAGAAAAATCATGACTCTTCAACCGCAAGGCTCTTCTGGAATGAATGTTATAATATCCAAGGAAAGTCTGATGTCTATCAGAGGTACTGAGTGCTTCTTGTAAGAGTCTGCGGGGATAGCAGAGGGTATCTGCAGAGAGAATGGAAATGCGGGAAAGACAATTCCATATCTTATTTAATGACACGGATTGTTTGGGTTATTCCAAGGCCAAGATGATGAAAACATAAATGGTAATATTTAGGAAAAGTAAAAACATAAAGCTTGTGTAGTTGTGTAGAAAAAGGGAAATAATAATGGGGAATGTTTTACTATCTGGAGAACTAGTAAAGAGGCTCTTGTTATTTGTGTGTTTAATAGGGTTAGTCTGTTTCTATTCAATTGTGTTAATCTTAGAATCATTAGATTTTGTTAACACTTTTTAAATTAAGGCTTAGCTTAGATAACATAAAATAACATAAACGCGATTTGCAGTACTTAAATATATCGCGATCCAACAAGGGGAATCCCCTGACATAATGGAGGAAACTGTGGCCACCATTAGAGATAACTAGAACTAAACTCGAACCGGAGTTTGAGCCGAAACTATTCGAGCTCGAACGGACTCGGTCATTCTCGAACTATCCTAGACAGGATTCTGGGACTTTCGATATTATCAAAGTGTTCGAAACATTCGAGGCGTTGGAATCCACGAGAAATGTCTATTATTACCAATTCGCTAGTAAATATCGAATCCCGAAGTAAAATGTCTATGCGTACTATAGCGAGCATCAATCCGCAAGTAAAATGTCTATTTAACCTATGAGCGCAAGGATCGAATCCGCAAGTAAAATGTCTATTATACCTATATCGGAGCATCGAATTCCGAAGAAAATGTCTATTATACCCAATACGGAGCATGAATCCGCAAGTAAAATGTCTATTATACTACGCGAGTATCGATCCGCAAGTACAAAATTGTCTATTATAACCATACGCGAGATCGAATCTGAGTAAAATGTCATTATACCCATAAGCGAGCAGTCGAATCCGCAAATAAAATGTCTATTATACCTATTACGCGAGCATCGAATCCGCAAATAAATGTCATTATCACCTATACGCGAGAGAATCGAATCCGCAAGTAAATGTCATTATACCCTACGCGAGAATGAATCCTGCCAAATAAAATGTCTATTATACCTATACCGAGGCACGAATCGAAATAAAATGTGCTATTATACCTATCCGCGAGCATTGAATCCGCAAGTTAAAAGTCTATTTAACCATACCGCGGAGCATCGGAAATCCGCAAATAAAATGTCTATTATACCTACACACGAGCATCGAATCGGCAAGTAAAAGTCTATTATACTACTACGCGAGTATCGAACCGTGAGTAAATGTCTATTATACCCATAAGCGAGATCGAATGCCACAAATGCAAATGTCTATATACCTATACGCCGAGACTACGAAATCCGACCAGTAAAAGTTATATTATACTATACGCGAGTATCAGAATCCGCCAGTGAAATGTCTATATAACCTAGTACGCGAGCATCGAATCTGCAAGTAAAAATGTCTATTTATACCTATACGCGAGCATCGAATCCGCAAGTATAAATGTCTATTATACCTATCAGCGAGCAGTCGAATCCGAAAGTAAAATGTCTATTATTCCTATCCGGAGCTGCATCGAATCCGAAGTAAAATGTTATTATACCTATACGCTGAGTATCGAAGCCGCAGTAAAGATGTCTGATTCTACCTATACGCGAGCATCGAATCCGCAAGGAGTAAATGTCTATTATACCTATGCGAGCATCGACTCCGCAGTAAATGTTATTATACCTATACGCGACGCATCGATCCGAAAAGTAAAACCTGTCTATTATCACCTATACGCGGTAATCGAATCCAGCAGTAAAAGGTCTATTATACCTATACTCGAGCATCGAATCTGCAAGTAAAATGTCTATTGAATACCATACGCGGAGCATCGAATCGCAATAAAATGTTATTATCACTGTTACGCGAGATCGAATCGAAAGTAAATGTTATTATAACACTATACGCGAGTATCGAAGTCCGCCAGTTAAAATGTCTATCTTTATACCGATAGCGACGAATCGAATGCAAGTTAAAATGTCTATTATACTATACGCGAGCATCGAATCGCCAAGTAAATGTACTATTATAACCTATAAGCGAGTAAATAGCGACATCAGCGAGTAAAAATGTCTATATATACCTATAGCGAGTATGAAATCAGTGAGTAAATGTCTATTATACCTAACACGAGTAAAATTCGACATCAGCGACTAAAATGTCTATTATACCTAATACGCGAGCACGAATCCGCAAGTAAAATGTCTAGTATACTATCAGCGAGCATCGAATCGCAAATAAAAGTCTATTATACCTCATACGCGAGCATCGAATCCGCGTAAGCCTAAATGCTTAATACCCCATAACGCGAGAATCGAATCGCAAATAAAATGTTATTATACCATACGCGAGCATCGAATCGCGCAAATAAAAGTCTACTATACCATACGCGAGCATTGAATCCGCAGTGTTAAAATGTCAATTATACCCATACGCGAGCATCGAATCGCAAATAAAATGTTATTATCTACCTACACACGAGCATCGAATCCGCAAGTAAATAGGGTTATTATACCTATACGCGAGTACGAATCCGGAGTAAAATGTCCTATCTATACACATAAGCGAGCATCAGAAGACACAAATGAAAAGGCTGATGTACTATACCTATACGCGGATGCATTACACGCCAGTTCAAGGTATTATACCTATACGCGGTATCGAATCCGCCAGCTAAAATGTCTATTATACCTATATTGGACGAGCAGCGAATTCTGCCAAGTAAAAATGTCTACTTATACCTATACGCGAGCATCGAATCCGCAAGCTAAATGTCTACCTTAACCTATACGCTTTTAGCCTCGAATCCGAAAGTAAAAAATGTCTATTATACCTATAGCGAGCATCAAATCCTAAAGTAAATGTCTATTATACCTATACGCCAGCATCGAATCCGCCAGTGAAAATGTTATACATAACCTATACGCGAGAGCATCGAATCCGACAGTAAAATGTCTATTCACCCTAACGCGAGCTCGAATCCGCAAGTAAAATGTCTCTATTATACCTATACGCCGAGCAGCGAATCGAAAGTAAAAATGTCTATTATACCATACGCGAGTATCGAATCCGCCAGTAAAAATGTCTATTATACCTATACGGAGTCTTCGAACGCAAGTAAAATGTCTATTATCTATAAGACGGAGCAGCGAATCGCGTTTTTAAGTAAAAAAAATGTCTGACACATATACACTATACGCGAGCATCGAATCGAAAGTAAAATGTCTATTATACCTATACCGAGTACGGAACCGCCAGTAAAAAGGTCTATTCTATATAGATAACGCGAGATCGGGGGAAATCTGACAGTAAAATGCTTATTATACCTATAAGCGAGCATCGAATCCGGACTGGTTGCTTTTACACTGCAATTATTCACACTCAGCTTTGCTGCATGTGTTTCTGATATCCCTTTGACTGCCATGTTGCTCTCTAGACCGGTTTACAATCATCTCCCTCTGTTCTATTACTGGAGATTGTTTCTGGTGAAATGTATAGCTTGTAAGCTAGGTAACCATAAGTCTGTGCAATGTCAGATACTTACTGTTACAGGTGGAATTTCGAAACGAAACCTGCTTAACTTTTGTAAGTAAGGTGCAATGAATGAGCCTGCCAAATTTAAGCCATCTGCCTCCACGGCAAGTTGGAGAATTAGTGATGAGTGAGTGAGTGAGGGCTTTGCCTTTTATTAGTATAGATGTACATGTATGTACAGGGCATTCCTTCTTTGCCCTTCTCTCTCTGTACGCATTATTTATTTTCTTGGTTAGGAATGACTTTTGCATTTAGAAAGTAGCTTTGATTAAACTGCTCCTTTAAATGAAGTTACTTTGTTTAAAAAGAAGTTGCTTAGGCATAACTTCCATTTTATCTTTACATATACAAGGGAAGGTTATCAAATTCATGTTGTTTTATATCTCAAAGTTTTACTTGGCTGCATGTTTCAGCTAATGCTGTATGGCATATTTCCTTCTATAGGACAGAGAGACTCATTCTGCACAACAGATAACCTGATTTAATCATTGTTGCTGTTGCTCTCTGCTGGACAAACTGAGAAATGCATCCAATAAACATGATATAGTAATAAAGGTTGTACATACCTACATCTAGTCCAACCTTTATACCCCACCCATAATGTCTGTCTAACAGTTACTATCCACCTTTATACTACCCATAATCGTGTATACCAGTTTACCTAGTAGACATAGGATTGGAGGTTTGTATAAAGACATACGTCCATCTATCCAACTTTATACCCTACCCATTTCTGTAATAACAGTTTACATGTAACATAGTATTGGAGGTTGTATAAAGACATACATCCTCTAGTCCAACCTTTATACCCTACCTAATGTTCTGTATAACAGTTCATAGTACATAGTATTGGAGGTTGTATAAAGACATACGTCCATCTAGTCCAACCTTTATACCCTACCCATAATTGTCTGGTATAACAGTTACATAGTAAATGTATTGGAGGTTTGTATAAAGACATACGTCCATCTAGTCCAACCCTTTATACCCTACCCATAATGTCTGTAATACAGTTTACATATAACATGTATTGGAGGTTGTATAAGACATACGTCATCTATCCAACTTTATATCCCTACCCATAATGTCTGTATACAGTTCATAGTAACATGTATTGGAGGTTTATAAGACATAGTCATCTACGTCCAACCTTTATAACCCTACCCATAATGTCTGTATAACAGTTACATAGTAACATAGTATTGGGGTTGTATAAGGGACATATACGTCATCTGTCCAACCTTTATACCCTACCTAATGTCGTACTACAGTTACATAGTAACTAGTATTGGAAATGCTCCAGGTTGGCAGGTGATGGACCAATAACCTTCTACTAGAGGATTGCTCTAAATGTGACAGGCTAAATCTCAGGAACAAGATGGAACATAAAGAAATCCGATTCCCCGTTTGATTCAGCTAAACGTGGACAAGACAATTCGACCTTAACTCTTTCTTTCCTTTCATGCAGATTCGTTATTAGAGAATATGGCATGCTGGGATATTTCCATCACGCCATTACAGCCTATTCCATTAGAGACAAAGACCACAGTTTAATTACAATCATTAGTTCTTTCTATAGAGAAACATCCAACAGGTGGGTGTGTAATGGATTTATAATGGAGAAAGCTGCCTACAAAGGCAATGCTTATTAACTGCACAGAATGAATGGAACTAAACTATAAATATAGTCCCACAGTCTGTGGATTATCAATAAATATCAGCCTTGGGTTATATTAAACCAACCTGATATTTTATATACAGCAGCATAGTAGTCAAAATGACAAAAAAGTGAAGACATCACTAGACATACGTCCATCTAGTCCAACCTTTATACCCTACCCATAATGTCTGTATAACAGTTACATAGTAACATAGTATTGGGGGTTGTAGAAGACATATGTCATCTAGTCCAACCTTAATACCCTACCCATAATGTCGCCTGAAACGTACATAGTAACATAATGTGAGGTTGTAAAGACATACGTCCATCTAGTCCAACCTTTATACCTACCCATAATGTCTGTATACAGTTACATGTAAACCATAGTCATTGGAGGTTGTATAAAACATATCGCCATCTAATCCACCTTTATACTACCCATAATTGCTGTATACAGTTACAGTATACATAGGATTGGATGGTTGTATAAAGACATACGTATTAGTCCAACTTTAACCTACCCATGTTCTGTAACAACAGTTTACTAGTCGTAACATAGTATTGGAGGTTGTATAAAGAATACATCTAGTCCAACCTTATACCCTATCCTAATGTCTGAAAACAGATCATAACACTAGTATGGAGGTTGTAATAAAGACTACGTCCATCTAGTCCAACCTTTATACCCTACCCATAATTGTGTGGTAATAACAGCTTAATATAACAGGTATTGGAGGTGTATTGTTAAAGACTATACGTCATTAGTCCACACTTTATAACCCACCCATAATGTTGTATACAGTTTTACAATATAACATCGTATTGGAGGTTGTCATAACGACATACGTTCATCAAGTCAACCTTTTACCCCTACCATAATTCTGTATACAGGACATAGTAACATAGTATTGGAGGTTTATAAGACATACGTTTTTCCAATTTTTCTAGTCAACCTTATAACCCTACCCATAATCTTTGTGTAACAGTTACATAGTAACATATATTGGGGTTGTATAACGGGACATATACGTTCATCTCGTCCAACCTTTATAACCCTGACCCTAATGTCGTCTACAGTTACATAGTAACTAGTATTGGAAGTTGTATAAAGACTACATCCCTCTAGTCCAACCTTTATACCCTACCCATAATGTCTGTATAACAGTTACATAGTAACATAGTATTGGAGGTTATATAAAGACATACATCCATCTAGTCCAACCTTTACACCCTACCCATAATGCCTGTATAACAGTTACATAGTAACATAGTATTGGAGGTTGCAGGTCCGCCATCAGACTTTTCTGGGCCCCATACTGAATTTCTGGGGCCCCCATAACATGTATCAACTCACACGCATACCTCCCAACACTTTAAAACACAAAAGATCGATTTTAGTTACTTTTTAAGAAAGATCTGAATTAAGATTGTTGTTATATTTGTTGTCTGCTGTAAGACTTTTTATTTCCTTTGGACTGGATCAATATTATATAGTATCCCTGTACCAACCAGAACTACAGTACATGTATTAATACCAGTAATTCTCAATATTATATAGTATCCCCGTACCAACCAGAACTACAGTATATGTATTAATACCAGTGGACCAACAACTATACCCGACCAAATGCCCATACAAGAACCAAATCATGGGTAATTCAATTTAAAGGGCAAGTCCAGCCCCAAAATGAAAACTTATGGATGTTTATGTATTTAAAGGGTATGTATTCTGTAAATATAACTTAATGTTATTGGATATCTGCGGTTTTAAAGGGTATTCAAAATACAGAGTCCTGACACAGCAGGCAAGGTTTTGTCTGGAGCACAAAATATGATACTGAAAAATGAAGGACTGGAACCAAAAATCTTGAGTGCTAATAATGCTATTTATTGGTACACGACATGTTGTGGTTCCAAACACCCTTTATCAAGTGACACTTGACAAATCCCTTTGTCGAACAAAACGCGACGGGAAGTCAATGTCCGCTGACAAGCCACAGCGCGGCATGATTACTTCACGGGCACACACGCTCATGGTGACGTCGCTGCAATGCTATCACGCATTGACGTCACGTGTGCACTGACGTCAGTGCGTGTGCGGGCTAACGCCACATGGGGGCTCTGCATCCAGGAATAGTATTGTTCGACAAAGGGATTTGCCAAGACTCGTGGTGGCGGAGCTAAAAATGAGAGGAAGCCGGAAACGTTCCTGCAGTACAGGTAGGATATGGGAGGATGCTAAACGTTCCTGCAGTACAGGTAGGATATGGGAGGATGCTAAACGTTCCTGCAGTACAGGGGGGGTGGGTTTAGGAGTCACTACAAATAGTGAATGTTCAGTAAGGAAAGCCAGTTTCAGTTTTGCATTTCATCTGAGATGTTATAGCTTTGTTCTGAGGCATGTAGCTTTGTTCTGAGGCATGTACTGGGATATAAGCTTATTGAGTGATTATGGCTGGGTAGCTTGAATGGGCAGCCCTTAGGTCAGATGGCTCTCAATTTAGTTCTCAGTATTTGGCTTTCTGTATCTAAGATAAAAATAATTCCAGTAAAAGTTTGGTTTGCTGTTCCAACTAAATATTGAACAGGAGATCTGAGTAACAGAGCTATTGATGTATTGGAATATCTGGTTCCACAATTTCACCAGAAATAATCTCCAGTAATAGAACAGAGGGAGATGATTGCAAACCAGTCTAGACGCTATCCTGTGTACTTTTGCCATAAACTTTCATTATTTTTTTGGAACAGTTATCAAGTTATTTTCATTTTTGTTCATCTGTAATGGAAAAAGATTTGGGGGTTCTGGTAGATAACAGACTTAGCTGTAGCAAACAATGCCAGGTAGCAACGGCTAGAGCTAGCAAGATATTGTCTTGTATAAAGAGGGGAATAGATTCAAGAGAGAAAAATATTATTCTCCCTCTTTACAAGGCACTGGTGTAGATAACAGACTTAGCTGTAGCAAACAATGCCAGGTAGCAACAGCTAGAGCTAGCAAGATATTGTCTTGTATAAAGAGGGGAATAGATTCAAGGAGCAACATTGACTGTAGTAAAATGGACTTAAAACCAAACTCAAACCCAAGTTTGATCAAAACTTGGACGAATTTGAACTTCTATATCTTTCCGGAACTACGAATTCGACAATCACTGGTCCTCAAAACAGGGTATACAGAAGCTGATTGGATAATTTCTCTCCATGGACTTAATAGTAAATCAGTTTTAGGGGAATTAAAGTTAAACCTACAGACTGCAGACACTCACCCAAGTTTAGAAGCAGCAGAGCTCGGGCTAAAGTTGTCATTCCTCCCCTGTGTGACCGCACTATCCTTGGTCTGTGTATCCAATAGGAGAATAGCGCTTTATGTTACCGTTCTTCTTTTATAGGTTATTTTCGCTATAGGAATGTTGGTTTACCTGTTTAATCAGATGGAATACGCCTGTTTCTACAAAGCGATTCAGCCTTTTCTTTTGCTAGGTGATTGATGTGCTCACTTTCCTTTATATTTCCATTATTCCTTCTTAAAGAGAGAGAGTTTTTTTCCACTCATTGTTATCCTCAGGCCACCAGGGAGGAAATTTGACTTTGAGCAATCAGATTACTTTAATAAAAAGTTATTTAATTCCTTGGTCAATGATCTACTTAAATTTCCAATGACAATATAGATAAAAGATCATTCTGAAATCCCCTGTAAGAAGTCACCAAAGGCCCTGAAAGGTAAAAAAAAAAAAAATCTAGATTTTTATTATTTAAAGGGCATTTATACCGAAAAATAGGTTTTTGTAAATTGACCATAACTGAAAACTATAATTCTTTCCAACCACCACTGTATAATTTTTTTGTTGATCTGCCCCCTATTTCTTTAGATATCCAATCTAAAACAAAATGTGTGCTGGATTGAAGGCATGCAGCAACACACGCAAATCAGAGTAAGTGCTACTTACATGTATTTAGTTAAAGATTGAGATGAGGCAAAGTCATTTTTTTCAGTATAGTGTCCCTTTAAGGGCGGATACGATGAAAGGTGCAAACATTTGCCTGTGCTATTAATCTACAGAATCCAATCAGAAGTTATCTAACTGCAGTAACCAAGTAATAAGCTAACATCTGGTTGGTTACTGCAAATTCTTACATTAGTTCCTTAATTCTCAAGCAACTATGCAGCCAGTGTACAGACTGTACTTACTTAGTCCCGACTTACCTCTGGGGCAGCACATTTTGCATTGTGTCTTTTATAAATACACAAAAATAGCTCAGATTCCCTCTACACAACACCCATTACCATCCCTACACCTTTCATCTACTGTATAAAGGGAAATGTGACAATATTGACAAAAAAATGGTAACGGGATCTGCCGAGTTTCGTGCCTGTGTATGGCCAAATTCACTCAGAATGAGCCAAAAGGAAATGTGGGATTGTGTTTCCCAATGCACTGACAATTTCTATGAATGTGATGCTATCACTTTAATTGCTACGAGCTGGAAATGAAATACTACCCATGTAATATAATGGTACCTTAATGAAAATAAGGAGTTCAGTAACCAATCATTTCTGCCCACTCCCTGAACTATTTTCATAGAAAAAGACGTTCAAGCCTTTACAGTAAAGGTGGCCATACACTATTACGATGGTAATTACGATCTTAAACCGACCGATACTTTGATAGACAGATGTACAGTGTTAATTGTACATAGATGTACAATAAATATTGTTCGACATTCAATTTGTTTTGTGATTAATGTGGAATGTCGTCCATTGTGAGGTTACATTACATTCACATGTAATCTGAACTTTAGAAAACACTACAATCATTTTACCAATCGACTTAAAAACCGACTTTCCCGATCGTAATTACGATCGATTTTACGATCTAATCTCGTGTGATAAGAATGGGAAAATGTACAATTTTTCGGCCAATCGATGAAAATGTCAGATTGTTTGTTGGATTGTACATAAAATCGGCCTAATGTATGGTCACCTTTAGATGTTTTGTCTCTGCTCTGATGTCTGGTGACATTTCTCAATCTGAATAAACAAACTCCTATCTAAACCTATTGTCTTCAAATATGGTGTTAACATATTAAAGGGCAACTGTGATCTCCTAACAAGTTAAAGTCTTGGGTCACATCTCTGGCTGCAGCCTCTATGAAACTATATTGCAGAGAATGTTTAAACTTCCTGCTTCCAGTATTTTGAGTGACAGCACCTGACTCTCTTCTCCTCTCCTCCCTTAAATGGGGCATCCTCCATACTCTTAAAACCAGAGATTAAATGTTCTAGGAGAGTCATCCTACAAGCATTTCCAACCCCAAAACTGAAATGTAACCCTCTACTGGCCCCACTGTGTAGTGTTCAAAAATCCTTACCTTACATCTCTGCTCCTTATGGTTCTCCTGCAATGTCTGTTCAAAGTCTTAAAAAGTGAGGAGTAGGAGGTGTCAGTGTGTCATCCTGTCCCTGCTGCTTCCTTGTCCTTGTTGAGGTTATAGCATGAGCAGGGGAGCCCCCCACCCTCCTGCCTGATCTATCATTGTTGCCTGGTGCCCTACCTTGCCTGTTGCCTTTTCTGTAGTGTAGGGCACTCTATCCCACCCCAACCACTAAGTCCATTTGTTAAAAAAGCAGAGGGCCATGATCTGAGTGCTGGGGGAATGAAGGCATGTCAATACAGTTCTGATTGTTTTTTGACAAACAAACCTGGCAGTTGGGGTTGGGATTGGGTCCCCTCCAACATATAAAAAGTATATGTTAATGGTGGAGATACCCTTTAACATACTTATATGGTGATGTTTTGTTGTATGGTCGAATACAAGTTCAAATTAAGTGTATTACCCAGATACATACTTGTTAGGGCAGTGTGATTGGAATACCCTATAATTTTGGCAGAAAGTTAGAAAGTACCTGCAGACACGAAAAATTACATTTGAGAAAAGGGGATCTAGACAGACACAGGCTGATAACATGAGTGCACGCTGGTCACATGCTACAAGCTGCTAAAAACAGGAAATTATATTGCTGAACATTTCCAGCAATAACTAAATACTGTGTGATTTAGGGTTCATTTTAAAGGTACAACACAGACCTTTTATATGGAACCCTAACTCTAACAGACCACAGTCACCTTTTAATTAATTAAATTATGATGCATACTATAATGATCAAAATTAAAAATAATTTAAATTGAAAAATTACCCCAATGGACCACGTTATCTGTTTTTTCATACTAAATCCATCGTACAAGGCATAACCAATCGATAATAATTCCAGTAGCAGGTGATTGAAGAGTAAACTGCCACAATAGGGTATAAAGGAATTTATTTTTCTAATGAGGCAAGTTGTATTTCAAAACTCATTTGGCTCAGTTACATTTCATTTATATCACAGTTACAGTCCCTCTGGCATTGTGCGGCTGTGTGTAATAGTATAACAGAGTTTGTTTGTTTAAATTAACCACACAACAGTAATCTGATAGCAAACAAATTCCTTATGATTATTATGGAAGTTTTAATTTAAAGGAGAACTTAACCAAAGATTAACCAGCTTTTTTATATGTGCCAGTTAATATCTGTACAAAAACAGACACCAACAATGTTGATTTTCCGAGACACTAAAACTGCAGATTTTAGAGATAATGTCAGAAGAAAATCAATTTGCAAGCAGATGCATTGCACTAAGCTGTGCTAAGATCAGGTTCACTTCATTATCTTTCCCCTGCAGCTCTGTACTATGTTATTTCTATAAGTGTAACTAATAAAGTTGTTATATTGAGAAATACATTACTCAGAGCTATGCTAAGATTAGGTTCACTTCATTATCCTCCCCCTGCAGCTCTGTACTATGTTATTTCTATAAGTGTAACTAATAAAGTTGTGATATTGAGAAATACATTACACAGGGCTGTGCTAAGATCAGGTTCACTACAGTATCCTCCCCCTGCAGCTATGTACTATGTTATTTCTATAAGTGTAACTATTAAAGTTGTGATATTGATAAATACATTACACAGGGCTGTGCTAAAATCAGTTTCACTACATTATCCTCCCCCTGCAGCTCTGTACTATGTTATTTCTATAAGTGTAACTATTAAAGTTGTGATATTGATAAATACATTACACAGAGCTGTGCTAAGATCAGGTTCACTTCATTATCCTCCCCCTGCAGCTCTGTACTATGTTATTTCTATAAGTGTAACTATTAAAGTTATTATATTGAGAAGTACATTGCACAGAGCTGTGCTAAGATCAGGTTCACTTTATTATCCCCCCCTGCAGCTCTGTACTATGTTATTTCTCTAAGTGTAACTATTAAAGTTGTGATATTGAGAAATACATTGCACAGAGCTGTGCTAAGATCAAGTTCACTTCATTATCCTCCCCTCTCCACCTCTGCACCATGTTGATTCTATCAGGGAGAATCACCCAATCCTGTAGCGGATTTACCAGAGGCTGCGTGACTGAGTGAATCTCACCCACACATGTGTATTTAACTCCACCTATCATGCGCAGGGGCTGGACCAGCAGCAGTGTCTGTGAGGGGTGTGAAATTTGTCACAAACTCAGCAGATTGATTTTAATCTTCCACAGTTTCCTATATATTGCTTTCAATCTGCCTAAATCTCTCACAGATTACAAATGGGTCAATGTACAAATGGCCATATTTATAATCCTGTGGTATCACTTTTTAGCGGTTCATTTATGATCGCGTTCGTACATGTACGACTGAACGTTCGGTCATAGAATACCGTGCGGTAGTAAACTACCACAATGGTATTCTATGGGGATCGTAAATCTACGATTTCGTTATTGTAGATTTACGTTCAGTATCATAAATTTACTATCGTTAAACCGATCGCTAAAAAGCGATATTGCGGCTTTATAAATATGTCCCAAAGAGTCTCAAACAGAAATTGTCATGCTAAATATACGCTAAACCATTTGGGACAAATTTTAAAGGGCAACTATATTGAAAAAAAAACTATATACAATGTACAGATCACTTAGTATAAGCTGCCTTATTTTCATGTTGCTGTGTGGCTTCGTTTCACTGGCAGAAATTTGTACCAAGCTGTGTAGTCCCCCTCCCCTCTCTGTCTAGTCCCCCTCAAGCAGTAAAGGGCTGTATGAAAAGTCCGGGCATGCTCAGTTAAAGGACTTTAAATATGTGCTGACATCCTGTGAACCCTCCTTCCAGAGCTAGACTGCAAGCAAGCAAAGTGTGGAGAAAGTAGCAATATGCTGATGGGAGGGGCAGAGGGGGAGAGAGGAGGACAAGTGGTGCTGAGATTCTTTACTGAACTCTGCCTGTTCTCTAAGTTTGCTAATTTTTTTATTTATTTTGCACCCTAAAGATCATATCTCTCCCCCTGCTTAGCTGAGACATAATCACTGAAGACAAGAGTCAGTGTAGCAGCAGCTGTAGTGAGACCTTCACAAACACAGTGACACTGCTTGTTGTCCTGTTACATTTCAGTTGCTTTAGTCTATATATTTATAGATTGCACTGTGTGTCTTGTTTGGTATATGTCTGTATTACTGTATTATATATCTGTATTAGTGTTCCATTTGAGTCACTGGTTTTGTATGTATATAAGTTTTTTTGGGGGGAGGGGCTGTTTTATGTGTGTTATGTTCATATTGCTGGGTTAATGGTTTATTGATTGTGTTTAGCACTACAGCATTTGACTATATGTTGCACATGGTACTATAAGTGGGTGAGGAGTGTGTGACAGTACTGCGGGGAGCTTTGGATTGTGTGGGGTGTGCCTTTGAGTGACAGATGAGGTGTAGCCTCTCTACAAATCACAGCATATTCAACGGCTTATATCTCTGGGACTATGAAGAATTTAAAGAAACTAAAGGTGGTTGGGATGACTTATAGGATACATTAGAAGGAATTTAAAAATAACAATTTTCTCACTATAATTGCCCTTTAAGTCTAACACATAACTGGCGATGGAATCAGGCAAAACCAAAATGATATTTACCAAGAGCAGCAGTATGGATATGATATTATAACTCAGCCACAAGGAGTGATTGGGGCTTTCAGTTAAAGGGCATGTCCACCCCCCAAACTAAAATTTTACCAACTACTGGCCCCACCATCCCTGCTCCTTGTGGTTTTCCTGTTCTGCCTCATCAAAGTGCAGGAAACTGCTGGGTAGGAGCTGTCAGTGCCTCATCCTGTTTCTGTTGCTTGGCTAACCTCATCAAGGTATGAGGCATGCTCAGTAGATCCCTTTCCTCCCTCTCCCTCCCTCCTTCCCGATCCCTCTGTGGCTGGAAGTAGTGTAGCTTTAAAAGCTTTAGCCACAATGCAGGGGATACCCTCCCACCCCCAACCGCTCTATTCATTACTTCAATATCACTTCCCTTCTTAACTCACCTCCTCGTTCCTTTTTCATTAATGGCAGCTGCGGCTGTGATTGGCTGCCTCTCAGCCAATCACAGCCGCGGCTGCCAGTCCGCCCCCCTGCTCGCAGTTCCGACAGGCAGGGGAGCCGGACCAGAACAGCAAAGGATCGAGGAGGTAAGTAAAGAAGGGGAGCGATTTTGAAGTTATGAATATAGCAGTTGGGGGTGGGAGGGTATCCGCTGCATTGTGTAAAAAGTTTTTATAACGGGTGGACATGCCCTTTAATTCCTTCATTTCTGATTTAATAATTGACAAAAAGGTATTGATTTGTACAATACAAAGTCCTATTGTTACACCTATTAGAGCTCAGTTATCTAGGTACAAAGGTACCAAGGTACAAAAAGTTATATGGGTGCAGCCTCCCACCCCATAATTGGTGGAAGCAGCAGAAAGTAATTGGCTGTGATATAACTGGCTGATGGCGGTTTCCCGGTAGGACCATGAAGAAGATCGGCAATACCAGCAGAGATTGGAAAAAATCTGTTCAGTTACCTCGGGGAAAATTATAATGGCCGTGGGATTAAAGGTAAAATTATATTACACAAAACCAGTTTGTATTAATGTGCACTGTGTACTGATACACTAATCAGAAATATATTGATACACAGTTCAGATTAAAGAGAAAGTGTCCATGGTTCCCATTTGTTTCTCATTATTCACTATGTTTTCCCCATGTGAAATTAGATTCTAGTAATGTGAGACATGATCGGGTGAACCTGAGAAAAAAGCACAGAAAGGAACAGTAACAATATAGTAGAGCCAATTAGATCCAATAGGGAGTGGGAACAAAGGCTGCTGACGTGTTTACTTTTACCTTTTCACAGCTTTGTGCAGAATACAGTTACAGTTGGGGTTGGACAAGACACTAATGGGAACTCTCTCATTCATTACCTTTCAAACAAGCCTGTGATGATTTACCTAGCTGTCAATCCAAAGTTATAGGCTTGTTAAGTGTCTCTTCCTAATCTGCACTGTTTCTGTATCTCAGTGACAGGCAACTGTTATAAACTATCATAAGTTCATAATAGATATTTTCTGAAGCTGTTATAGGCTAGCAATCAATATCTGTGATAAAGGACCATTGACAGATGGGAGTATACACAGTCACGAGCAATGCTTTACATAGGGAGAACATTCATGGCTGCCATACTCCCTTAATACAGGGAGCCGACCTTGAACAAGGGACATTTTGCACCGGATTGGTACTTTATTGGGGATGTGTGTACCCAGCTTTAGAGAGAGAAAAAAGAAGCGTGTGGCTGCCTTTAAAAACAATGACAAAGTTTGGGGGTGGGGATTATGATGCTGCTGGGGATGGTCTATCCCAGCAGAAGGATACAAGTGGGCTTGCTCAAGCCAGTGGCTTGCTGGTGCTGGTGATGTCACAGCACACTGTGTAGAAAAATGAAGAAGGGCAATCAGGGAACTGAAAAATAAAATACTAATATAAACTACTAGTGTAGTACAGGTGCTAGTGTAAACAAGAAAATACTATAAAGATACAAGAAGAAAGAATAGACTGCATCACTGACTTAAATGTGTACAAGCAAACCGTCCTTTATTATACTAGTACACAAGATACTCCTGACCTACATAATATACAGTGTAATACACATAATACCATAGTGGATCAAGTAAAATAGCTTAAGGATAAAGTGCATAAATACCAGTCTTAAGTCAAAGAGTATCGCGTATAGGCTTCCTGGGGGAATGTGTATTATACTGTATATTATGTAGGTCAGGAGTATCTTGTGTGTCTTGTATGTGCTTTTAAAATGTTTTTAATATGTCCCCACTAGTATAATAAAGGAAGTTTTGCTTGTAACTTAAGTCAGTGATGCAGTCTATTGTTTCTTCTTGTATCTTTACAGCACACCGTGTAAGCTTTTAGCAGCACCCTTTATATTTCTGTAAGTTTAAATAGACTGAATCTAGAAGACCACAGTTCCCTTTTAGTTACTGTATGTGTACAAATACACATGGCTTTGTCATTTTTGTAACATAAGTTGTGCCCTTATCCGCTCTCCAATTACAGGTCCCGGCAAACCCTGTCAGATGGACGACACACACACACTTGTTGGAGTGAATATTACTTATTAAGACGATAATACTGAAAAACTGGTACAGCACTTCAGAGGTGAGAAAGAGAACATACATTGCGCATGACATCATGGCTGAGAAAAGGATATACAATGCGCAAGACATCATTTCCTTTAACACAGGTCCAGCGCTTCCAACATGTGCAAAATACAACATTATAAAACCAATGTAAAATATCAATGTTAAGTTCCTAATCTCCCGAGACCAGCAGGAACTGCGGCACCTGGCACATGTTAAGTTGGCCATATATCAGCACGATATTACTTAACCTACCGACGGTCACGCGACGTTCGCGATCCTTTCGGAACCACCTTTCCCGATCTTCTATTCGACCGACATGCGATCGCATGTCGGTTGAATATAAGATCGGGAGAGGTGGTTCCGGAAGGATCGCAGGAACGTCGCGTGAGCCATCGGTAGGGTAAGTAATATCGTGCTGATGTATGGCCACCTTTACATCAGATCACCCAATGAACATTTATGCCTGGATCACAGTATAACAAGCTGGAAAATAAAGAAGCTCCCTCATACCTAGAAACAAGTCAATAACCAGTGACATTCAAAATAGAGTAAATTAAAAAACATCAGTGACCAAATAGCAGCACAAGGGGAATTGTAATAAGAGACGTTTCCATCCAGTTGGCCATTGCTGAGTTTTGTTGGGTTTCTATGGTAACAAATGGTCCTGTAAAGTTTATGTCTCGTTCACTGTCCGTGATATTGGGAGCATGTGACCCAATGAAGTTCCTATAGGCAGTTAGGAAGGTGTACAACTGGGGGCGATAAGGTTTTCCACAGCTGTCTCTATAACTCGCCACCCCGGCCAAGTACCAGCGACCATTGGTGCTACAAACCAAGGGCCCCCCAAAGTCACCCTGAAAAAAACAAAGAAACATTATTTTAAACATTTTGAAAAAAAGATAAAATCTTCCTTTTATTTCTTAGGGAGTCCGTACACTTTGTGGATATTGGGCAAATTCATTTGGATTCAAGGTAATTGGCCCAATATCGGCCACGTGTATGGCACAATGCTGATGAAATACAGTTACTGCCGATTATCACCTCCCTTAACTACAAGTGGAGAGAGACAATAGCATTGCTGTGTGTGTGGCCCATACAATAATCCCCTCCTATCCAATGGAATCTGCTGTGTATTTGCTCCACCCTCTTTTGACCCAGGGCCCAATCATTGGGTAGACACTTTCTGCTAGATGCCCTTTTTCCCAGTGGATAGATCCCAGACTGAGGTGTGGGCAGAGCTTTGACAATATAGTTATCTATTAACCTCAACCTCCCCTGCCCTGGAAATGTACCATGTGTCAGCCTTTTCCAATGAAGTTCAAATCTATGACTTCCACTAGGAGCCAGTGAAAGGAAGCAGATAAGTCATGTCAATCATGTCAGCCATTGATAAATAGTAAGGGCCCTATTTATAAAAGATCGGTATCGTGTCGTAAAATACAGAACGTTATCGTAAAATAACGACCGTTTTTCCAATAACGACCGTTTATTACCGATAACAACCATTATTTACCTATAACGACTGGTATTTACCGATATCGTTAAATACTGGTCGTTATCTGTAAATAACGGTAGTTATCGGTAAAAACGCTCGTTATTTTATGATAACGATCTGTATTTTACGATAACGATACCGATCTTTTATGAATAGGGCCCTAAGTCCCTGTTTATGGTCTCTGATGAGATTAAAGTCTTTTTCCACCTTTATAACGTACATTTAAGGTACAGTATTTCATTAAAGGGATATCTGTCACCAAGCAGGACATATACTGTATATTGTTCTGCATTTCAGCTCGTTAGCAAAGGGGATTCAAAATAGCTAATTGGGCAGCTGTGATTCCTTTCCCTGAGTGAATTACACTGAATAAGGAAGAAAAAATGATCTAGAAAAGACTGGAGGGCCTGACATCACACTGGTATGTCTGGTTAGAATGACATTTAATAGCTGTTATCTGAGCTAATAGAAAATGTGTTTTCAGTTGACAACGTTGACAAAGATTTCTGCTGGTAAACAATACTTTCTGATCTAGAGAACAGCAGTGATGAGTCCTGGTTTTAAAATGAACCTGGTTCACAGATCCAACAGAATTTTTGAAATTTTTAAAACTCGGAACTTGTTAAAATTCAAAAATTAGAAAATCAGAAATGTATTTTTCAAAAATTGCGTTTGAAAATGGAAAGTTCCGACCAGAAATTCGAAACTTGATTATAAATTTGAAAAATTCTAATTCAAAGGGATGTGAAAGGGAATTTTGAAACTTTAATAGGATCCGCAGAACTAAACTCAACAGTTTCTTTCCTCTCTAATGAACAGTAGTTGGTCATTTTTGAAGCTTTTGTTTATTGGATTAAAAAGGCACCTGGCAAGAGTCTTTTCCCCCTTTGATGTAACCAGCACAAATCATGAACTCTTCAACCAGCAAGGCTCTTCTGGAATGAATGTTATAATATCCAAGGCAAGTCTTGATGTCTATCAGAGGTACTGATGCTTCTTGTAAGGTCTGGGGATATGGCAGGGTATCTGCAAGAGGAAATGGAATGCGGGAAAGAACAATTCCCATAATCTTTATTAATGACACGTATTGTTTGGTTTATTCCAAGGCCAAGATGATGAAACCATTAATGGTAATATTTAGAAAAGTAAAAACCTAAAGCTTGTGTAGTTGTGTTAAGAAAAAGGTAACATAATCATGGGAATGTTGTACTATCTGGAGACTAGTAAAGAGCTCTTGATTATTTGTGTGTTTAAATGGCTGTACTGTTCTATTCAATTGTGTTAATCTTAGAATCATAGATTTTGTTAAACACTTTTTTAAATTAAGGCTTAGCTTAGATTAACATAAATTAACATAAACTGCATTGCAGTTCTTAAATATATCGCGTGATCCACAAGGGGAATCCCTGACATAATGGGGAACTGTGGCCACCATTAGAGATAAACTAGAACTCAAACTCGAACCCGAGTTTGAGCCGAACTATTCGAGCTCGAACGGACTCGGTCTTCTCGAACTATCCTAGACCCGGATTTCTTGGACTTTCGATAATTATCAAATGTTCGAACATTCGAGGCGTTGGAATCCACGAGTAAAATGTCTATTATACCAATTCGCTAGTAAATATCGAATCCGCAAGTAAAATGTCTATTGTACCTATACGCGAGCATTGAATCCGCAAGTAAAATGTCATTATACTATACGCGAGCATCGAATCGCAAGTAAAATGTCTATTATACCTATACGCGAGGTATCGAATCCGTGAGTAAAATGTCTATTATACCCATAAGCGAGCATGAATCGCAAATGAAATGTATTATACCTATACGCGAGCATCGAATCCGCAAATAAAATGTCTATTATACCTATACGCGAGCATCGAATCCGCAAATAAAAGTTATTATACCTATACGCGAGCATCGAATCGCATGTAATGTCTATTATACCCATACGCGAGCATCGAATCCGCAAATAAAATGTCTATTATACCTATACGCGAGCATCGAATCCGCAAATAAAATGTCTATATACCTACACACGAGCATCGAATCGCATGTAAAATCCTATTATACCTATACGCGAGCATCGAATCCGCAAGTAAAATGTCTATTATACCTATACGTGAGCATCGAATCTGCAAGTAAAATGTCTATTATACCTATACGCGAGCATCGAATCCACGAGTAAAATGTCTATTATACCTATACGCGAGCATCGAATCCGCAAGTAAAATGTCTATTATACCTATACGCGAGCATCGAATCCGCAAGTAAAATGTCTATTATACCTATACGCGAGTATCGAATCCGCAAGTAAAATGTCTATTATACCTATATGCGAGCATCGAATCTGCAAGTAAAATGTCTATTATACCTATACGCGAGCATCGAATCCGCAAGTAAAATGTCTATTATACCTATACGCGAGCATCGAATCCGAAAGTAAAATGTCTATTATACCTATACGCGAGTATCGAATCCGCCAGTAAAATGTCTATTATACCGATACGCGAGCATCGAATCTGCAAGTAAAATGTCTATTATACCTATACGCGAGCATCGAATCCGCAAGTAAAATGTCTATTATACCTATAAGCGAGTAAATAGCGAATCAGCGAGTAAAATGTCTATTATACCTATACGCGAGTATCGAATCCGTGAGTAAAATGTCTATTATACCTATACACGAGTAAATATCGAATCAGCGACTAAAATGTCTATTATACCTATACGCGAGCATCGAATCCGCAAGTAAAATGTCTATTATACCTATACGCGAGCATCGAATCCGAAAGTAAAATGTCTATTATACCGATACGCGAGCATCGAATCTGCAAGTAAAATGTCTATTATACCTATACGCGAGCATCGAATCCGCAAGTAAAATGTCTATTATACCTATAAGCGAGTAAATAGCGAATCAGCGAGTAAAATGTCTATTATACCTATACGCGAGTATCGAATCCGTGAGTAAAATGTCTATTATACCTATACGCGAGTAAATATCGAATCAGCGACTAAAATGTCTATTATACCTATTCGCGAGCATCGAATCCGTGAGTAAAATGTCTATTATACCTATACGCGAGTAAATATCGAATCAGCGACTAAAATGTCTATTATACCTATACGCGAGTAAATATGGAATCAGCGACTAAAATGTCTATTATACCTATACGCGAGTATCGAATACGTAAGTAAAATGTCTATCATACGCAAGTAAATATCGAATCCGCAATTAAAATGTCTATTATACCTATACGTAAGTATCAAATCCGCATGTAAAATGTCTATTATACCTATTCGCAGGTTAATATCGAATCCGCGAGTAAAATGTCTATTATACCTATTTGTAAATATCGAATCCACAAGTAAAATGTCTACTATACCTATACACGAGTAAATATCGAATTATCGATTCTGCGAGTCGTTTATGGGATAATTATCGAATTATTATATATTATCTTAGTGCGCGTGAGAGTAAAATAGATTTTGTTCCTCAGACCATTTGTGTGAACATGTTCCCCAGACCATTTCCCAGGTCCCACGGCCATTTACATTAAGTTACCCTTGATATTTTAATTGTATTTCATTCAAACTATTTGACTCCCATTGACTTTAATGTGTCTGCTTTCGAACTTTCCATGAATTTCAAAAATTCGAAAAATGGACCGAACTTTCGAAAGTTCGTCCATCTTTAGTCTTCATACATACAAGTGCCCATTTTTTATTTTTTATACACAGCTCGTCATGTGCCTGTCACAGAGACTCAGAGACACAGAGACAGACAGGACAGACCAGGAAGTGTAACTTTACAAGCCTATAACTTCAGATCCACAGAAACTAGAGATATCTTCCTAGGCTTGTTTGAATGTATACCTCAGTTACCCTTTAAAAAGGTACCAAACATATCAAGATATTAACATTATGTGTCTCAGCCTTGTCTCATGTTCACATTTAATATAGAATGCTCTGTAATGTTTGCTTCCAATAATCAATCTGTTGTTGCAATTATCAACAAATAATTTTGGAAACGGCAAAAGAATTACAGGGAGATTCAAAATGGTGCTCATTTCCCCCCAACCAATCAGATCTTATTTAACATTTGAAAGCTATCATCTAATTGGTTGGGGCTAAATGAGCTCCTTTTTTAAGCATAAGAACTTTTATTGAAACCTCCCTGTTAGAGTGATCTGGATTTGTAGAAATACACTTACAGTTAGGTCTGATAGTTGCCCAGCCAGTCACCCAGCACTCAAGACCTGTTGGGAATTTGACTGTACTTCCAGGTAAGCAAACCGGCCTAATGTTGTCAGTGATGTTGACTTCATTGTCCAGCTCCAAGATGATGATGTCATTGGTTCGGAATTCATTATTATAGTAGGGGTGAATGGTTATGTTCCTTATACTAAATTTCTTCTCCCCCTCATTGGGCTCCTTTAATTTGTATGAGCCGAGGAAAACATCAACTGATGTTTTATTTCTAAAACAGAAAAAAAAGAGACTAATCTGTAACATTCACGTCAATTGATGAGAAGATTAGGAACTGCAAAAAAAACTTTACTAAAAAGTTTAAAAAAAGATATATATTTGTTGTCTCTTTAAGTTATCAGCATTGGAACCACTATGTTTATTCTGATTAAACAAACATTCAGTAGATATGGAAGATATTTTTCTCTTACTGCTTCTCACAGACATGAAGGACCGCAAGTAACTAGAGAATCCAGACGGATCCTCCAGATTTCGGGGCTTTGGAAGATATTTTCGATAATTTTCAAAAATAGCCTCGAACATTCGAAAATCTTTGAAAATAGGATCGGACACTCAAAAATGGTCTCCGATCGTATTCTCGATAATTTTCGAACGTTCAAGGCTATTTTCGAAAATTATCAAAAACAAACCCGTACTTTTGAAAATTATCGAAAATTCATTCCGTTTCGGATTTTCGATCTTCGTGATTTTCCCGAGATCTGGAAATCCGAAAACGGAACGAAACTAGTGAGTTCAGCCATCTCTACAAGTAACCTTAACAATGAGCAGAATAATCTGAGTACAGTAGTAACATTTTAATAATTATTGTAGTTCAGGTCACCATATTATGCAAAGCCACAAGAATTTATGGTGATAAATTTCATTGTAAATGTAATAAGATCTGACCATGGAATCTGATAATCATAAACAACTATAAATTAATCAAATTTGCTCAAAATAATAAGTGATTAATGTATTAGTAGACATTGGTTTTCATACATTCTGTGTCCCTATTAGTGTGTATATACAGTATTGTAGGTATCCTCAGAGCAATGCCTAAGGATCTATACGCCATTAAGAATGTAATGAAGAATATTATCTTGTAAACTATTTATTGTTGGTGAAGAGTAGAGATGGAAAACTCATTAAAAATCCGTTACGCTTTTTTGGCTAAAAATCTGAAAACTCAAAAATACGCTTGCGGACCCATTGAATTCAATGGGAGCTTAAAAAAAGTTACATTTAAGGTATAAATAGAAATGGTAACATGGCTCAAGGACTTGGGAAATGGTCGTTGGAAAACATATCAATGGGCAAAATCTTTTTTAAAAATTCCGTCCAGGACCGGAAACTGTTTTGGCATTCCGCGTAGTATTTTTGAGATTTCTAGAAATCATAAATATTGACAATTATATAAATTTATATTCAACAATTCTCAAATTTGTCCGTGGTTTGGAAAAATGTAAAAAGTCAGAAATTTGCAAAGTCCGAGTAAATTCTTTTCTGTGTTTGGTATTGAATATTCGTAGCTTGAGATCAAATATTCAATATTAAATAGCCGTATTTATAAACAGAAGTTGTATAAATACAGTATAGAATATAAGGTAAAAAGTAGTCCTTATAGAAAGTCCAAGTCTCGGTAAGTAGAGACTTGGACTTACCTTATATTCTCCAGTGGGATCTATTTTCCGATTGCCGTTTGGAGTCAGGAAGGAATTTTTTCCCCCCTTTTTTAGCTGGGGTTTTTTGCCTTCCTCTGGATCAACTGTTAGGTAGGGTTAAAAAAAAAAAAAAAGGGAATAGGTTGGACTTGATGGACGAATGTCTTTATTCAACCTTAATTACTATGTTACTATGTTACTATATATACTGTATTTATACAACTTCTGTTTAGTGGAGCATATTTTGTATATATATATATATATATATATATATATATATATATATATATCTGTTCCATTTTATCTGGTTTGATGTGCTGACTATTATATATTAAGGTTTTAAGGGTACATTCCTATATTAAAGCTTCTGTTTGGTTTAATCCTGCTATTTCCTTAATTTCATTTGATGTATCACTTGTCTTTCTGTGTAATTTCATGACTAAAGATATACCCGTTTGAACTCTAGCTAAATTTGTATCATTCTTCCTGGGGGAAGTACACTGAGCATGTCTGAACCCAGTGAACTATGGGAGGGGCAGTAACTGCAGGGATTACTGTATTGGAAGATTTTATTCAACTTACAATACACCAACTCTTCCGCCACACTGACCTGATATCATCAAAGCAGTGAGCTGCACTGATAACATGTCTTTTACTGATGAGGGATCCCCCACAGAAATGTCCTCTGCCATCCCTCAAGCTGACTTGCCAGGGCCATGTTCCTTGTTGTGCATTGTGCCCTCCAACAGTTTTACTTGGTGGATTACTGAGACCACATTCTGCAAGATAAAATAGTTTGTTAGATCTAAGAGGGTTATTGCAAGGCAATCACTTTAATGTAAGGAATTAAATTAATTAAAAGAAATGTTAATCCCCTAAGTGATTATTGTGTATGGTGAAAAATCAGCCGTTAGCCAAGAAATTAGAGATGAGTGAATGATAAGTTTTGTTATGCAATCTGTTCCACGGGACCAGTGGCATAACTACCACCTGGGGACTACGGGGGCTGCAATCTCAGCACAATCCGCTGTTTTTAAATAGCTGATTGTGCTTATGCAGTAAAGATACTTTAATGAAATGAAATTCTGTTGGTCCAGTACTGGTGTTCCAGGCTCCTGCAGTTTCGCTACTGCGTGGAATGTATTAAATTCAGAAAATCAACTTTCAAACCAATTGAAGTGGAGTTTTTCGGTGTTTCAACCAGGATTTTCCAAACTTACAGGGTTATTCAATAAAAGTTCTTATCATTTAAAATGGTGCTAATTTTGCCCCAACCAATCAGATGTTAGCTTTCAAATGTTAAATAATATCTGATTGGTTGGGGCAAAATTAGCACCATTTTTAACGATAAGAACATTTATTGAATCCCCCTGAATATTTTCACCTTTTGGCAAAGTGACGTATTTCAAAATCCCTATTTCTTGAGTGGCCACCCAAGTGATCCCCCCTACAGAGTATAGGGAATGGGTTTGGAATGTGCATTTTGGTTGCAAGCTAGTAAATTAGGCCATACATAGGTTAAGTCTTCCCAAGCAAAAATGTTGTCAAGTTATCTGTTGACCCGACCTGCTTTTTTTCTTTTCTTCGACCACCAATATATTCAAGCGGACAATCGAATATTGCTAAACTGTCCATCCAGATGGGAAATCTACCCCATGTACAGTAGGTGCCACTCTGGTTATGCTAAAGAGGTCCCAGGAAGAACAGAGACCTGTTTGCTGGATCTATGTGTAAATGACCCAAATGCCAATGGATTTGCTTAAAGGAATGATCACAGTCTATATCCACTTTATAGGTACCCACTGACTTTACAACATCTGTCCTGGGATGCTCTCCTGGGATGGAGGACATTTGCATTTAATGGAAGATAAGCAGTTACTGATGAGATTTTTATGAATGGTGGGGCTAGTGGTTTATGATTATTTTATTTTATAATTGGATATGAACCAATGTAATTACCTAGAACACAAACAACAGAGTTCTAATGTTATGACAGTGCTACAATGTTTTTATTTCACAATCCTATAAAACATCGGGAGATGTTCCTGCTGCAGACACACCCAACTATTGCATCTTGTGGTGCAGCCCTCCTTCCCAGTAACTTACAATTTGTTTTCTTACTGCTTGGCTGGATAGAGAGAGGCCATGGGCAGGTCACCCAGCAGATATGCAATAGCTCTGATTAGTGGTAGAGGGAATGGGCTAGAAAGTTCACAGAGTATATGCAATGATTTACTCTATCTTTTTGTGATCTAAGGGCCCTTTAGACAAGCCTCTCAATCCTTTTGCCCTTTCAGCGTCCCTTACTAGGGGTCATTGCCCCTTTTAAAGGCTCCTTCTACAATCCATGTTGAAAATACTAAAAATACTGTAAATACTAAAAATACTGTCATCAATGTCGAAAATACTAATATCTGAAACAGAATAGTTTATAAGTAGCCGTGTTAGAAACTCTAAAGTTTTGTTCCATTTTTCGGATTCGTGGATCTCATTAATAATCCGAAACGGAACGTACTTCCGAGGGGTTCCAAATTTATTTTCTATGGTTAACGGCTGTACAGTGTTATTTTCTGTAACACACGAAAATACTTTCGGAAGTTTCGAAATCCGAACGGTCAGCTTGGTTCCGACAGAAGGTCTAAGGTGCAGTATTGCATGCCCTGATAGCACCTGGGCAATTTACCTAGAAGCTTGAGTGCCTACGCTAAGGTGGAGAAAAACTAAATAAACAAATAAATAAATACACACACACACGTACAGATTGAACAGGCATGGCACAACAAAGCAAAACATGTTCACAAACACAACAGCCAATAAAGGGTGTAACATTGGGCTATGCCAAGATAAACCTTGTTATATCTGTATGGAAAGCCCTTTGGTGTATGTCGGAAAACAATTTGTAGAGTTTTGGGTGAAGTAAAGAAGTTCTGGTCCAGTAGGAGGGAAGTGTTACTGTGTTTGCCGTAAGAAATGTAAAGACTTCCAGAGTATTATTAAGATCAAAGGTGAATGGAATGAGTTTTCGAATTTACTGTGCAATCACATGGACAAGGTACTTTGTACTGCCTACAACCCTATAAGGTGGAACTACTGTAGCTTTGAAGAAGAGAATAATAAGTTTTGCATTTGAAGACCTGGTTGGACAGGATGCAAGTAGGTAAGAATTCAATGATGTTTCTCCAAAATGTATTATGTCCTGACATCTTGCACAATATATATTTATTAAAGGGCATGTCCACTCAAAAAAAAAAAAAAAAAACTGTTTCCAAAAGAAGTGTCTTTGGAAACAGTTAATATATATATATATATATATATATATATATATATATATATATATATATGTATATATATATATGTGTATGTTTTTTTGTTTTTTTTTAGTGGACATGCTCTTTAAATCATATAATCATTAATATCCATGGTGATGTCCAGTCCAGCAGTTCTTTCAGACATTGAAAGCAATGGTCTATGAGAGCAGATGGAGCCACAGATCCAATTTACTCCCTATTTAAATGCTTTCCCCCCCATAGTATTAACTATACTCTATATAGACATTTTATAGGGTGGGAAATGCTAAAGTAATATTTACCTGTTGTACCATCAGTAATTCCATAGATGCCTAAAGAAAGAAAAAACAAAAATTAGTGGATAGCAGTATTACCAATAAAACTATTCTGGGATTGATTAAATGTATAAGAAATAGGTAAGATGGTCAACATCACCCCCAGCAAAATGTAAATAATGCTGCTAAGTAGAAATAAAATAAATAATGATGTTAAAGGGGCATGTCCAACAATGATGTTAAAGGGGCATGTCCAACAATGATGTTAAAGGGGCATGTCCAACAATGATGTTAAAGGGGCATGTCCAACACCCATCACCCACCCCAACCAATGCTTGTGACATTGTATAGAATTAGTTAACGTTTATATTCTTTTAATTTACTTGGAATTTAAAACTGGAAGAACAGCAAATATTGTTTCGAGGTGGAGATGTTAATTAAACTAATTGATTAGAAGATTAATATAATTGCTTCATTAAGCAATGGAATAGAACAGGGTACATAGATGTCATTGTTTTGGAAGATGGAAGCCTAAGCTTATGTGTTGGGTCTTTGAACTCTGCTTCATTGGGCCCCCCAAAAAATGAGTAGATCAATTCATCACTACTGTCCATGGTATCCTCTGTAATTCACTGTGAGTAGACCAATTCATCACTACAGTCCATGATTGGACACTAATTGGACAGGGCACAACCAGCAAGGGCTGGACAAGAGCTTGGTACCAAATCAGTAGGCAGGAGCAGAGTCAGGTACAAAGCAAGATTTTGGAGCCCAGTAGGTCAATCAGCGATACAGGGTACTGAAGGGTTAGGCAAAATCGAGGTCAAAGTCAGGCAAGAGGTCAGGACAGGCGGCAAACAGTCTAAAATGGAATAACAGTCATAGGTCAGTACAAGGAATAAACTAGACAAGTTCACACCACAAGCAAGGGTAAACCACAGGCTATTCACTGTGAGTAGATCAAATCAACACTACTGTCCATGATATCCTCTGTAATTCATAGTGAGTAGATCAAATCATCCCTACTGTCCATGATATCCTCTGTATTTCACTGTGAGTAGATCAAATCATCACAACTGTCCATGATATCCTCTGTATTTCACTGTGAGTAGATCAAATCATCACTACTGTCCATGATATCCTCTGTATTTCACTGTGAGTAGGTCAAATCATCACTACTGTCCATGATATCCTCTGTATTTCACTGTGAGTAGTCAAATCAGTCACTTACTGTCCTGATAATCCTCTGTATTTCACTGTGAGTAGGTCAAATCATCACTACTGTCCATGATATCCTTTGTATTTCACTGTCTCCTTTCTAAGGTATTAAGATTTTCTTCCTTTAGAGAAGAAGTTAAAACTACTAAAGAGAAATAGTTTCTCTTATTGGCATTGATTTGTCTTTATTTAAAGTTTTGCTTTCAAATAATGAAACTTGGAGTCAAATATCTGAGAGATCAAAATGCATCCTAAGTTTAATGGGGATCAAGTTAAACCTTACCAAATGTCTTATAGCCATTCAACAACTTTTATAAAGTTTTCATAGAAATGTAAGGCTGGGCTCACACCATGCAATTTTTTGGGCTGTCCGTACGATATTCCCGTGTTTCGATTGGCCAATCAGACCGGCTGGAAAATGACAGCTGATTTTACGGTCCCCTATAGGCTAATACTGCAATCAGTCAGAATTTCACATCAGTAAATCTGGACTCACTTTGACAGAGAAAAATATAAATACTATAAAATACTTCATATTCGTTCTACTGACATCAATGATGTAGGCTGGGTCAGGGAAATGGTGAAATACAAGAGACTAGTAAATAAACTCACCCAAGCTCAACAATAGCACAGATTTGAGTAAAGACAATATCCTCATGGTTCTCCCGTCTATCGAGGGCTGGTCACCTGTGCTTCCTCTGCCTCCTGTTAAATCAGGTTTGCAGTGTGGGAATGTTGACCAGCCTGTTCCTTAATTAGTTTTCTTTAATGACAATTGAATATCAATCTATTAACGATTTATGAGCCATTCCACTGAGCTTACCTGACTCTCACATTCTAACTTCAGTTTCGGCATCTAAACTCAGACCTCACTACTTACCAAACCACAAACCTACATATCCCCTCGCAAACGCTTCTTCTAGAGAAGACACACTCAATTTTGATCATCCCTTTTCATGACACAAATCTATCTATCTACCTTTTATTATCTATCTGTCTATCTATCATCTATCTACTTACCATCATTATCTATCTGTCTATCTATCATCTATCTATTTACCTATCTATCATCTATCTACTTATCTATTTAGATCTTTATCTATCTATCTATCTATCTATCTATCTATCTATCTATCTACCTTTTATTATCTATCTGTCTATCTATCATCTATCTACTTACCATCATTATCTATCTGTCTATCTATCTATCTATCTATCTATCTATCTGTCTGTCTGTCTGTCTGTCTGTCTGTCTGTCTGTCTGTCTGTCTGTCTATCTATCTTTCTATCTATCTATCTATATCTATCTACCTATCTACCTATGTATCTATCTATCTATCTATCTATCTATCTATCTATCTATCTATCTATCTATCTATCATATATATATTTATCATCTATCTACTAGTCATCATTATCTGTCTATCTGTCATCTATCTATCTATCTATCTATCTATCTATCTATCTATCTATCTATCATCTATCTATCTATCTATCTATCTATCTATCTATCTATCCCTCCCTCTATCCATCCGGCAAATTTCCAGACATTTTTTCCCATAGACTATAATGGTAACAATCCTCAAATGTGGATATTTCAAAACAGTTTTTTTCATGGTCATAAATACAAATGGTATGATACCCCCAACCCCCCACACAGACACAGGTACACCCACCTACTGATCTACCTTTCCATACCCATGGAAGCCACATTTAAAGGGTAACTAAAGTAAAAAAAAACTAATTTAGATTTATCCTCAATAAAAGATAGTTTACATAAACATAAAAAAGACATACCCCCTCAACCAGACCCAGGTACACACACCTACTAATCTACTTATCCATTACTGTGGCAGCCATACCTAAAGGGTAACTAAAGTAAAAAAAAAAAACTAATTTAGATTTATTGTCAATAAAAGATAGTTTTATGGTTGTAAACACAAAAAAGACATACCCCCTCAACCAGACCCAGGTACACACACCTACTGATTTACTTATCCATTACTGTGGCAGCCATGCTTAAAGGGTAACTAAAGTAAAAAAATTAAAAAAAAAATTTTGATTAATAATAAAAAAGGTTTGTTTTTTTAACCCCCATGGGGAACAGTTACATACTCCTACTGACCTACCCCTCCATTGCTGTTGCAGCCATACCTAAAGGGTAACTAAAGTCAAAAAAACTAATTTTGACCAATCATCAAAAAAGTTTGTTTATTTAACCCCCAACCGGACACAGGTATACACACCTATTGATCTACTTATCCATTACTGTGGAAGCCATACCTAAAGGGTAACTAAAGTAAAAAAAAATTTGACCAATCATCAAAAAAGTTTGTTTTTTTAACCCCTAACCCCACATAGCTACACACACCTACTGATCTACTTATCCATTACTGTGGCAGCCATACTTAAAGGGTAACTAAAGCCGAAAGATATCGTCATCCAGAACTTTAACCTATAATAAATTCTGCAAAAAATCCTATAAAAAACCCAATACCGAATATTCCAAAACACATCAAAGTCCCAAAGAGTTTTGGTTTCAAAAACTTATGAAACATCCCAAAATCCCATCTCTAGTAAAAAATACTGTAAACTAAGAATGCTTTGACATAATAGAGAAACTTTCAGATCTTGGAAGTTACGTATTTTCGATAATTCTTGAAAGTACAGAGCTACTTTTGAGGGTTACCGAATCTAATTTCAAGGGTTACCAAAGCTACTTTCAAGAGAAGAAACAATCCTGGATGCACATCAGACTTGTAAGCAACAGTGTTTAATGTTGAAAACGTAACGTTTCGGTGTACCAGTACACCGAAACATTACATGTTACATTAAACACTGTTGCTTCTCAAGTCTGGTGTGTGTCCAGGATTGTTTGAATGTACTTTACTATTGGCTATGGTACCCTGAGCAGCACTCAGCACATACTTACCATATACAGGTGTGCAGAAAATCCTCTACTACTCTCTGTGAATCTAATTTCAAGGGTTACCAAAGCTACTTTCAAGGGTGACCAAATCTACTTTCAAGGGTTACCGAATCTACTGTTAAGAGTGACCAAATCTACTTTCAAGGGTTACTGAATCTACTTTCAAGGATTACCAAATCTAGTTTCAAGGATTACCAAATCTACTTTCAAGGGTTACCGAATCTAATTTCAAGGGTGACCAAATCTACTTTCAAGGGTTACCAAAGCTACTTTCAAGGGTGACCAAATATACTTTCAAGGGTTACCGAATCTACTGTTAAGAGTGACCAAATCTACTTTCAAGGGTTACTGAATCTACTTTCAAGGATTACCAAATCTACTTTCAGGGATTACCAAATCTACTTTCAAGGGTTACCGAATCTAATTTCAAGGGTGACCAAATCTACTTTCAAGGGTTACTGAATCTACTTTCAATGGTAACTGAATCTTCTTTCAAGGATTACCAAATCTACTTTCAAGGATTACTGAATCTAATTTCAAGGGTGACCAAATTTACTTTCAAGGGTTACCGTATATACAAGGCTACTCTCAATGGTTACTGAAAGTAGCATCATATACATATGCAGAAATTCAAAAATAGCTCAAGTGTAAAGGAAGTACGTCTTGGAGATTTGCCCGTGTTCCCTTGACCACTTCCCAGATCCCTGTGTCATTTACACTAAATTACTATTTGTATTTCTACTTTAAATTTGATCGTAAGATATTATTTCTCCCATTGACTTTCAAATTTTCAGATTTTTCGAAAACGGAACAAAACTTGTGGGTTTAAACATCTCCAGTGTCTTGTTGCTGTACTAACTCTTGCCATGGTATATGACCTGTGTTACATCCTCAGTTTGGTAGCTGAGTTTGGCTTTTCCTCACCCAGTTTTAAGCCTCCTACATGGCTGTTTTGTTTTAGTCAATGACAAGGTTGCAACCTACATATGAAAAAGATCAGTAGAACCTGTTGGGTAGAATTGATTAATCATACACCTGACTATATTCCTACAAAATCTATGTGTACCTTGAAGAAATTATGCTGGTTTGAAGAGCAGTTCCACCAAATATTGATTTGATTTTTGGAAGCTCACCTGTAAATTCATACGAAATAATCCATGTATATCTGTCAGATAATTACTTTACAGGCTGTTTCTTACTTGTGGGAACTTAAGGCACCCATGAAATAAAATGAGACCTGGATATGGATGAAAATGGTACAAGATACAACCAGGTAAAGAGAGGAGAAGAGGAGAAATATTTTGGAGAATGACTTATAGATGCCAATTAAACCAATAAAGTATAATTATAAACTCAACACGTTTGAGATGTAATTTGATCTATTTAACAAGATATATGATAAGTCATTATTATGTTTATACTAATAGATTAGAATTGATTGTCTGCAAGAATTAGAGAATGTAGACTGACTGTTACCAGGGCAAAATATATGTGAGATGTTCTTTTGTACTGAGTATTCTGTGTTATCAGTGCAGTAATTGAAGGTTCAGTTGTTGTAAATACAAAGTTAATTAAATAATAATGGGAAATCAAAAGTCTTTGTTTGAAACTGCAATTGGGCTATTTTTACATTAATATGGCATTGATATATTGTGTTTTCTTTTAATACTTTAAAAATAATAAATGGTTCCTATAATTATTTATTAATTAAATGGTATTTCCACATACACACACACCAATTTTTTTTTTATATATCAGAAAGCTCTCCCCAAGTGTACTTACCAGCCCTCGTTCCCTCGCTGCCTTCTGCTTGTCTTCCATGCACATAAGCAAGGGACTAAACCGGCATCCACTCATGTGATTGATATAAAAACAATGAATATATGTTCAAGTGGAAACATTTGTACGAGATGAAAATAAAATGATCGTATTTAAATTCTGTTCTTACTGTAAGAATATCAATGGATATAAAGACAGATGATAAGTAAAAAGTGGTTATAACTGTTCCTTATATCCATAGGCATTCTATTTGTCTAATAAAATCTCTCCCATTAGCCTTCCCAATATATAAACTCAATAAACCTCACGCCAGCACGGCTGATTTCAAACCTTTTTAGTTTTCAGGTTTGTCTCAGCAGGCGCGCTCCATGTGGTCTCCTAGATGTTCCAAGACCCACGTGACTCAATATGCCCGAGGGGACGGATTCTGTAACGGACCAGTCTTGTGAACAGTGGTAGAAACACAGGATAGTTTTACATAAATGTTCCGTTCCCAACTAACGGGGGGGCTAAGAACTGAGAGGATAACAGACTGAATAGAAGAACATTGTTAAAAACATCTGCAGTAGCACTCTAATTACTCATCAGGATTTGGAAATTCTCATTGAAACAGGAGCATCAGGGAGATTCAATAAAAGTTCTTATTTTGCTAAAAATGGTGCTAATTTTGCCCCAACCAATCAGATATTATGTAGCATCTGAAAGCTAATATCTGATTGGTTGGGGCAAAATTAGCACCATTTGTAACCATAAGAACTTTTATTGAATAACCCTGTATGTTTAAGACTATTGAACTATATCTGTTTATGTAAACGGAGATGCCAAATGTTTAATGTTGATGGAACGCCAATAGCACATCCAATGGTTTTACACTAGACCAACGTATATACTTAAAATTGCTTTTATTTTTGGGAAATAATCCATCTCTTAATGTTCCCTGAATCTTCTCTACTGTCCAGAGCTAATGAATGGGTGAACAACCTGAACCTTCACACTAAAGAGATTTTTTACTTGACAAAAGAAAGAAACTGGATGAATAAGTGAAAAAAAAGTCAAGTCACACATGGTTCAAGAACAAAACAGTGGATCGTAAAGAAGACAGAAAAGAAAGAAAGATTCAGTGTGGTCTCTGGAAATGTATTAATTAAATATCAATAAAAGTTCTTATCGTTAAAAATGTTGCTAATTTTGCCCAGACCAATCAGATCTTATTTAACATCTGATTGGTTGGGGCAAAATTTGCACCAAGAACTTTTATTGAATCTTCCTGTAAGAATTTTAAAAATAAAGATATTTCCCAACTAGACTAAAGAAGGAAATTAGGCCATAAAAGGCAAACAGTATGTCCTGCATTGAACACAAGGCACAAGGCCAAATGAAAGGGTCTCTGCCAGTGGTAGAAGTCATTAGTGGGGATAAAGAGGTGTTACTATTGAAGAATTTCTTAGTTCGATCTTATTTAGAAGATCTCTTACTGGTTTTGATTATTAGTGTGGAGAAAAATAGGACAGGAACCTAAACATGGCACAAAACCAGAATCAATCATTTTAATTAAGAATGGGTGCGGTAGTATATGGAATCTTCACCTATCATTAAAATGATTGTAGTGTACTTCAAAGTCTACTATAGGCAGAGCCATGTATTCCAGAAATGCTTTAAAAACTATTTTTGAAACCTACGCTGTGCATTAAAAGTTTGGGGTCAATTAAAGTGTAACTGTGGTCCAAAAATGACTTTGGGTAAATTGACAGGAATTGGTTTCCTGAGTGTTTTTTCAATTTATTTGCAATTTATTATTTTTATTGATTTTTTCTTTTACATAATTATGAAGATATTTACATTTTTATGTGTGATATGGTAGCAGCACCACCAGATCCCCTGCACTTCCTGCTTCCTGATCTGAAACCATGTGACAGTCCCTCTTCCTTGTGTCTCTTCCTCCTTGTGATTCTCTATGGCCCCTCCCCTTGCAGTCCCCTTGAAACCCCCTGTGGCCCCTCCCACGCCTCCTTCAGTTACTGAAACTCGATCTCTTCCTGATTTCTTGTGCTTTCTCCTGCACTGAGCGTGTGCCAACCGCAGATTAGAAGAAGGAACTAGTATTGTGACTGTAGATTCAGACCCTCCCACCCCCTAACTTAATGATCAGTGATTTCTTCATATCTTGGGCTGTGCAGCACGTAGAGATGTGGTTGATGACCCATTTTAAAGGTTGGAACCTGGACTTTCATTTAAACGGAGACCACATTACCCCTTAAAAAATCTCATTGTTTGTTTATTTTAGAAAAGCAAGTGCTTTTGTCCATAAAATCAACATTACATGTGTAGACATTATTAATGATTATTATAGCTATAAATGGCTGTAATATCTACATAGGTGTATAATGAACATGTCAGCCATGTCCCTAAGGGAGGTTGTATCTGCTAATGCAAGTTTATTATCTTAAATCATAAATTGATCACTTGAAACCCCTTTCAGCTGGAAACTGTAGAACGAAGAACTTTATTCTGAAACTAATCAGTCGGCTCTTGTTTAAAAAAAATTAAGGTTATTCCATGGAAATTATCCAAATCCTGGGCACTCTTGGAGTTACAAAAACAATTTGTATTTATTATATCAATGTTTCCGTGCTACATAATGCACCTTCATCAGGAGAACATTTGGATTTGAATTATTTTTCTGCATAATTATATGTACCTGGAGGCACCTGGTGGAAAAGCAGGTTATTCCATGGAAGACATTGCCAAGAAATGGAAGATCTCATGCAGTGAGGTGTATTATTCCCTTAACCAAGCAGCATAAACTGGCTCCATTTTGTTCCATCCTGGGTGGTGTGAGGACATGTCTGGGAGGTCTGGTGGTATGACTTGAGTGGCCCTAAAGTAATCCTTACCAGGAGAAGGAAACAGGATTTTCTAGTGATCAATCAACCTTTTAAAATAATAATCACTGGATAGTTTTAGGAAAGAAATGACATTGTAGACTGAAAGGGGTAAAATGAAAATGTTACTGATATTAGTAGAGATTGGATCAAGTACTGAAACAATTTTAGAAGATCCTGAATGAAATATTACTTACCTGATTTTGTTTAATTGTAAAAGACCTTTGGTATATTCCACATATATGCAAACAATGAAACTTACTCTGCTATGAGGATTTAGATATAGGTCAACTCAGGGCTGCCTCTCCAATGAGGCAATGTGAGGCAAAAAACCTCAGGTGGCACATTAAGAGGGGTGGCAGCAAGGCCAGCAAAAAATAAAATTGTGCAAAAAAAGTTTTTAAAGCTTTTAAGCAACCCCTAATGCTACATACTATTCACATTGTGAGTACTATGATATGTACCAGACACACTGTGGTTCACTTTGATATGTACCAGTCACATTGCTGGCAGGAGAGAAAGTAAAGGTGATAAATAGAAGATAGAGACTGCAGGAGAAAGAATGTGTAAGAGATAGAGAATAGAGACTGCAGAAGAGAAAGAGTGAAAGATAAAGATGATAGAGACTGCAGGAGAGAGAGAAAGAAAAGGTAAAAAATAGAGTATAGAGACTCCAGGAAAGTGAGATATAGAGGATAGAGACTGCATGAGAGAGATAAATTGAGAGAGAGTATAGTGACTGCAGGTGAGTGAAAGAAAAGCGTGTGTGAAAGATATGCAGAAGAGGGAGAGAAAAGGTGAGAGATATAGGATAGAGACAAAGTAAGATAGAGGATAGAGACTGCAGGAGAAAGAGTGTGTGAGAGATAAGAGACTACAGGAGAGAGAGAGAGAGAGAGAGAGAGAGAGAGAGAGAGAGAGAGAGAGATGGAGGATACACTGCAGTAGGAAGTAAGAGACTGCATGACAGAAAGAGTGTATGAGAGAGAGGACAGAGACTGCAGGAGAGAGAGAATGTGAGAGACAGAGGATAGAATATGTATGTGACCTTTACTGTATGTTCTCACTGGGACGTTTATTGTCTGTTCTCACTGTATAGGACCTTTACTGTCTGTTCTCACTGTACGGGACCTTTACTGTCTGTTCTCACTGTATGGGAAGATTACTGTCTGTTCTCACTGTATGGGACCTTTACTGTCTGTTCTCACTGTAAGGGACCTTTACTGTCTGTTCTCACTGTACGTGACCTTTACTGTCTGTTCTCACTGTACGGGACCTAGGACCTTACTGTCTGTCTCACTGTATGGAACTTTACTGTCTGTTCTCACTGTATGGGACCCTTTGCTGTCTGTTTCTCACTGTTTGGGACCATTACTGTCTGTTCTCACTGTACGGGACCTTTACTGTCTGTTCTCCACTGTATGAAAGATTTACTGCTTGTTCTCACTGTATGGGACCTTTACTGTCTGGTTCCTCACTGTAAGGGACCTTTACTGTCTGTTCTCACTGTACGTGACCTTTACTGTCTGTTTCTTTTCTCACTGTACGGGACCTTTACTGTCCTGTTTCTCACTGTTTGGGACGATTACTGTCTGTTCTCACTGTACAGGACTTTATGTCTGTTCTCAACTTTATGTCGCTTTACCTGTCTGATCTCACTGTACGGGACCTTTACTGTCTATTCTCACTGTATGGGACCTTTACTGTCTGTTCTCACTGTACGGGACCTTTACTGTCTGTTCTCACTGTATGGGACGATTACTGTCTGTTCTCACTGTACAGGACCTTTACTGTCTGTTCTAACTGTATGTGACCTTTACTGTCTGTTCTCACTGTACGGGACCTTTACTGTCGATTCTCACTGTATGGGACCTTTACTGTCTGTTCTCACTATATGGGACCTTTACTGTCTGTTCTCACTGTACAGGACCTTTATGTCTGTTCTCACTGTAGTGACCTTTACTGTCTGTTCTCACTTTATGGGACCTTTACTGTCTGTTCTCACTGTATGGGACGATTACTGTCTGTTCTCACTGTACAGGACCTTACTGTCTGTTCTACTGTACGGACTTTACTGTCTGTTCTCACTGTATGTGACCTTTACTGTCTGTCTCCTCACTGTACGGGACCTTTACTGTCTATTCTCACTGTATGGACCTTTACTGTCTGTTCTCACTGTATGGGACCTTTACTGTCGTTCTCAATGTACAGGCCTTTATTGTCTGTTCCCTGCTGTACGTGACCTTCACTGTCTGTTCTCACTGTATGGGACCTTTACTGTCTGTTTCTCACTGTTGTGGGACCTTTACCCATCTGTTCTCACTGTAAGGGCCATTGCCATCTCTTCTCACTGTATGGGAACTTTACTGTCTGTTCTAACTGTATGGGACCTTTGCTGTCTGTTCTCACTGTATGGGACATTACTGTCTGTTCTCACTGTACGGGATCTTTGCTGTCTGTTCTAACTGTATGGGACATTACTCACTTGTACGGACCTTTACTGTCTGTTCTCACTGTACGGAACCTTTTATGTCTGTTCTCACTTTATGGGACCTTTACTGTCTGTTCTCACTGTTTGGGACCTTTTACCATCTGTTCTCACTGTAAGGGGCCATTGCCATCTCTTCTCACTGTATGGGACCTTACTGTCTGTTTGTCTAACTGTATGGGATCTTTCCTGTCTGTTCTCCACTGTATGGGACATTACTGTCTGTTCTCACTGTACGGGATCTTTGCTGTCTGTTCTAACTGTATGGGACCATTACTCACTGTACAGGACCTTTACTGTCTGTTCTCGACTGTACGGAACCTTTATGTCTGTTCTCACAGTATGGACCTTTGCTGTCTGTTCTCACTGTACGAGACCATTACTGTCTGTTCTAACTGTAGGGGACCTTTACTCTCTGTTGCCACGTAGTGACCTTTACTGTCTGTTCTCACTGTATGGGACCTTTGCTGTCTGTTCTCACTGTATGGGACCTTTTATACTGTTTGATCTCACTGATGGGACCTTTTCTGTCTGTTCTCACTCTATGGGACCTTTACTGTCTATCTCACTGTATGGGACCTTTGCTGTCTGTTCTTACTTGTGTGGGACCTTTACTGACGTTCTCATTGTATGGGATTTTTGCTGTATGTTCTCACTGTATGGGACCATTACTGTCTGTTCTCACTGTACGGAACCTTTGTTTTCTCTGTTCTCACTGTACGTGACCTTTACTGTCTGTTTCTCACTGTATGGGACCGATTACTGTCTGTTCTCACTGTAACTGGGCCTTTACTGTCTGTTCTCACTGTACGGTACTTTACTGTCTTTCTCACTGTAGGTGACCTTTACTGTCTGTTCTCACTGTATGGGACCTTTACTGTCTATTCTCACTGTATGTGGACCCTTGCTGTCTGTTCTCACTGTATGGGACCTTTACTGTCTGTTCTCACTGTATGGGACCTTTACTGTCTGTTCTCACTGTATGGACCTTTACTGTCTGTTCTCACTGTATGGGAACTTTGCTGTCTGTTCTCACTGTAGGGACTGCTGCTGTTTCTCACTGTATGGGACCAATACTGTCTATTCTCACTGTACGGGACATTTATTGTCTGTTCTCACTGTACATGACCTTTACTGTCCGTTTTCACTGTATGGGACCTTTACTGTCTGTTCTCACTGTTTGGGACCTTTACCATCTGGTTCTACTGTAGGGGCCATGCCATCTCTTTCTCACTGATGGACTGTTACTGTCTGTTCTACCTTTTGCTTCTTTTCTCACTGTATGGGACCTTTGCTGTCTGTTCTCACTGTATGGGACCATTACTGTCTGTTCTCACTGTATAGGACCTTTACTGTCTTTTCTCACTGTATGGGACCTTTACTGTCTGTTTCTAACTATATGGAACCTTCTGTCTGTTCTCATTGCACACTGTATGGGACTTTATTGTCTGTTTCTTACTGTATGGGACCTTTTACTGTTTGTTCTCATTATGGGACCTTTAATGTTTTTTCTCACTGTATGGGGCATTTATGTCTGTTCTCACTTTGTGGGACCTTTACTGTCTGTTCTCACTGTAATGGACCTTTACTGTCTGTTCTCACTGTATGGGACCTTTACTCTTGTTTCTCACTGTATGGGACTATACTGTCTGTTCTTACTGTTTGGGACCTTTCCATCTTCTTCTCACTGCATGGACCTTTATTTTCTGTTCTACCTGTATGGGACATTTTACTGTTTGTTTCTCACTGTATGTTGGCCTTTTATGTCTGTTCTCACAGTATGGGACCTTTGCTGTCTGTTCTCACTGTACGAGACCACTACTGTCTTCTGTTTCTCACTGTACGGGACCTTGCTGTCTGTTGCCACTGTACGTGACCTTTTCTGTCTGTTCTCACTGTACGGGACCTTACTGTCGTTCTCACTGTATGGACCTTTGCTGTCTGTTCTCACTGTATGGGACCTTTTACTTGTTTGATCTCACTGTATGTGACATTTACTGTCTGTTCTAACTGTATGGGACCTTTTGCTGCTGTTCTCACTCTATGGGACCTTTACTGTCTATTCTCACTGTATGGGACCTTTGCTGTCTGTTCTACTATATGGGACCTTTACTGACGTTCTCACGTATGGGAATTTTGCTGTATGTTCTCACTGTACGGAACCTTTATTTTCTGTTCTCACTGTACGTGACCTTTTCTGTCTGTTCTCACTGTATGGGACCGATTACTGTCTTCTTTCTCACTGTACAGGACCTTTACTGTCTGTTCTCACTGTACGGGACCTTTACTGTCTTTTCTCACTGTAGGTGACCTTTACTGTCTGTTCTCACTTTATGGGACCTTTACTGTCTATTCTCACTGTATGGGACCTTTGCTGTCTGTTCTCCTGTATGGACCTTACTGTCTGTTCTACGTTATGGACCTTTGCTGTCTTTCTCACTGTATGGGACCTTTGCTGTCTGTTCTCACTGTATGGGACCTTTGCTGTCTAGTTCTCACTGTATGGACCTTTCTGTTTGATTCTCACTGTATGGGAACCTTTATGTCTGTTCTAACTGTATGGACCTTTTTCTTCTGTCTGTTTCTCAACTTTGGGGACCTTTACTGTCTATTCTCACTGTATGGGACCTTTGCTGTCTTTTCTTACTGTATGGGACCTTTACTGACGTTCTCACTGTATGGGAATTTTGCTGTATGTTCTCACTGTACGGAACCTTTATTTTCTGTTCTCACTGTATGTGACCTTTACTGTCTGTTCTCACTGAATGGGACCGATTACTGTCTGTTCTCACTGTACGGACTCTATTACTCTGTCCTGTTCTCACTGTAGGGACCTTTCAAGTCTTTTCTCAATGTAGGTGACCTTTACTGTCTGTTCTCCTGTATGGGACTTTACTGTCTTTTCTCACTGTGGACCTTTGCTGTCTGTTTCACTGTATGGGACCTTTAACTGTCTGTTCTCACGTAAGGGACTTTCCTGTCCTGTTTCTCTACTGTATTGGACTTTCTGTCTGTTCTCACTGTATGGGCGAACTCTGCTTGTCTGTTTCTCACTGTATGGGAACCAATTCTGTCTATTTTCTACTGTTATCGGGACCTTTAGTCTGTTCTCACTTGTATGGTACCTTTTACTGTTGTTTTCCCATTCACTGTATGGGACCTTTACTGTCTGGGGTTCTCTCCACCTGTTTTGTGGGACCTTTACCATCTGTTCTCACTGTAAGGGGCCATTGCCATCTCTTCTCACTGTATGGGACCTTTACTGTCTGTTCTCACTGTTTGGTACCTTTGCTGTCTGTTCTCACTGTATAAATGACCTTTATTGTCTGTTCTCACTGTATGGGACCTTTACTGTCTGTTTTTCTCACTGTATGTAACCTTTACTGTCTGTTCTCACTGTATAGGACCTTTACTGTCTGTTCTAACTGTATGGAACTTTCTGTTGTTGTCCTGATGGGACATTTACCGTCTGTTCTCATCTGTATGGGACCTTTACTGTCTGTTCTCATGTATGGGACCTTTACTGTCTGTTCTCACTGTATGGGAACTTTACTGTCTGTTTTTCACTGTATGGGACCTTTACTGTCTGTTTTCAACATGTATTGGCCTTCTGTCCTGTTCTCACTTTGTGGGACTTTACTGTCTGTTCACCTGTATGGGACCATTACTGTCTGTTTTTCACTGTATGGGACCTTTACTGTCTGTTCTCACTGTATTGGGCCTTTACCGTCTGTTTTCACTGTATGGGACCTTTACTCTGTTCTCACTGTTGGGACCTTTAACCGTATCTGTTTCTCACTGTATGGGACCTTTACTGTCTGTCTCACTGTATGGGACACTTTACTTTCTGTTTTCACTGTATGGGACCTTTACTGTCGTTTTCACTGTATGGGACCTTTACTGTCTGTCTCACTGTCATGGGACCTTTACTGTCTGTTCTCACTGTATGGGACCTTTACTGTCTGTTCTCATGTAGGAACTTTATGTCTGTTCTCCATGTACTGACCTTTACCGTCTGTTCTCTCACTGTATGGGACCTTTACTGTGTCGGTTCTCACTGTTTTTGGGGACCTTTACCTTCTGTTTCTCACTGTATGGCCTTGCTGCTCTTTTCACCTGTATGGGAACCTTTTACTGTCTGTTTCTACACTGTACGGGACCTTAACTGTCTGTTATCACTGTACATGGACCTTTACTGTCTGTTCTTCACTGTTTGACTTTCTGTCTGTTCTCACTGTATATGACCTTTATTGTCCTGTTCTCACTGTATGGGACCTTTACCTGTCTGTTTCACTGTAACTGTAACCTTACTGTCTGTTCTCCTACTGTATGGACCTGTACTGTCTGTTTCTAACTGTATGGAACCTTTACTGTCTGTTTCACTGTATGGGACTTTAGTCTGTTCTTCACGTGTATGGGACCTTTTCTTTTTCTCTGTAGGACTTTACTGCTGTTCTCACTGTTGGAACTTTCTGTCTGTTTTTCACTGTATGGGACCTTTACTGTCTGTTTTCACTGTATGGGACGTTTTACGTCTGTTTTCACTGTATGGGACCTTTACTGTCTGTTCCTCACTGTATGGGGACCTTTACTGTGCCTGTTTTCACTGTATGGCCGACCTTTACCCTGCCTGTTCTCACTGTATGGGCGTTACTACCGTCTTTCTCACTGTATGGGAACCTTTACTGTCTGTTCTCACTGTATGGAACCTTTACTGTCTGTTTTCTCACTGTATGGGAACTTTACTGTCTGTTTTTCACTTATGGGACCTTACTGTCTGTTTTCATGTATGGGACCTTTACTGTCGTCCTGTTTACTGGTACCTTTACGTCTGTTCTACTGTATGGGACCTTTTACTGTCCTGTTTTCAACTGTATGGGACCTTTACTGTCTGTTTCACACTGTATGGCCTTTACTGGTCTGTTCTCACTGTATGGCACTGACCTTTACTGTCTGTTTTTCACTGTATGGGACCTTTACTGTCCTGTTCTCAACTGTACATGACCTTTACTGTCTTTTCTTTCTCCTCTGTACTGGACCTTTACTGTCTGTTCTCACTGTAGGACCTTAACGTCTGTATCCTGTACATGACCTTTACTGTCTTGTTTCACTGTTGGTACCTTTGCTGTCCGTATACTCCCTGTATAAGACTTATGTCTGTTCTCAACTGTATGGGACCTTTACTGTCTGTTTTCACTGTATGTAACCTTTACTGTCCTGTTTTCTCACTGTATAGGACCTTTACTGTCTGTTCTCAACTGTATGGAACCTTTACTGTCTGTTTCACTGATGGGACTTTACCACTCTGTTCTTCACTGTATGGGACCTTTACTGTCTGTTCTCACTGTATGGGACCTTACTGTCCTGTTCTCACTGTATGGGAACCTTTACTGTCTGTTTTCACTGTATGGGACCTTTACTGTCTTCTTTTCACTGTATGGACCTTTACTGTCTGTTCTCCACTGTATGGCCTTTACTGTCTGTTCTCACTGTATGGGACCTTTACTGTCTGTTTTCACTGTATGGGACCTTTACCACGTCTGTTTCTCACTGTATGGTGGACCGTTACCGTCCTGTTCTCCTGTATGGGACCTTTACGGTCTGTTTCTCACAGTTATGGGAAACCTTTGACCTGTCTGTTCACTGTAATGGACCTTTACTGTCTGTTCTCACGGTATGGGAACATTTACTGTCTGTTGTTTCACTGTATGGACCTTTCTACTGCTGTTTTTTCATGT
>JAACNH010001016.1:0-12751 GCA_019447015.1 Hymenochirus boettgeri | reverse complement strand
ACTGTCTGTTCTCACTGTATGGGACCTTTACTGTCTGTTCTCACTGTACGGGACCTTTACTGTCTGTTCTCACTGTATGGGACGATTACTGTCTGTTCTCACTGTACAGGACCTTTACTGTCTGTTCTAACTGTATGTGACCTTTACTGTCTGTTCTCACTGTACGGGACCTTTACTGTCGATTCTCACTGTATGGGACCTTTACTGTCTGTTCTCACTATATGGGACCTTTACTGTCTGTTCTCACTGTACAGGACCTTTATTGTCTGTTCTCACTGTATGTGACCTTTACTGTCTGTTCTCACTTTATGGGACCTTTACTGTCTGTTCTCACTGTATGGGACGATTACTGTCTGTTCTCACTGTACAGGACCTTTACTGTCTGTTCTCACTGTACAGGACCTTTACTGTCTGTTCTCACTGTATGTGACCTTTACTGTCTGTTCTCACTGTACGGGACCTTTACTGTCTATTCTCACTGTATGGGACCTTTACTGTCTGTTCTCACTGTATGGGACCTTTACTGTCTGTTCTCAATGTACAGGACCTTTATTGTCTGTTCTCACTGTACGTGACCTTCACTGTCTGTTCTCACTGTATGGGACCTTTACTGTCTGTTCTCACTGTTTGGGACCTTTACCATCAACCGTCTTTCTGCACTGTTTGGGACCCTTTACTGTCTGTTCCACTGTACACTTATAGGGACCTTTACTGTCCCTGTTCTGCACTGTCACGTGAACCTTTACTGTCCTGTTCTTCTGTCCTGTACGGGTCCGTTTTACTGTCTGTTTCTGTCACTGCTACGTGACCTTTACGTCTGTTCTCACTGTAGGGACCTTTACTTCTGTTCTCAACTGTGTGACCTTTACTGTCTGTTTTCCACTGTATGGGAACCATTACTGTGGTGTTGTCTCACTGTATGGGACCTTTAGTCTGTCCTGTTCTCACTGGTATGGGACCTTTACTGTCCTGTTCTCTTATTCTCATGTGTGACTACCGTATGTTAGGACCATTACTGTCTGTTCTCACTGTATGGGACACTTTTACTGCTGTTTTTCACTGTATGGGACCTTTACTGTCTGTTTTCACTGTATGACTTTACGGTCTGTTTCTCCACTGTGAAATGGACCTTTACTGTCTGTTCTCACTGTATGGGACCTTTACTTTCTGTTCTCACTGTATGGGACCTTTACTGTCTGTTTCATCCTGTATGGGACCTTTACTTGTCTGCTCGCACTGTTTTTGGGCCTTTACCGTCCTGTTCTCACGAATGGACCTTACCGTCCGTTCTCTCACTGTATGGGCCTTTAACCGTCTGTCTCACTGTACGTGACCTTTACTGTCTGTTCTTACTGTACGGGACCTTTACTGTCTATTCTCACTGTACGTGACCTTTACTGTCTGTTCTCACTGTAAGGGACCTTTACTGTCTGTTCTTACTGTACGTGACCTTTACTGTCTGTATCACTGTAATGGGACCATTACTTTTTGTCTCACTGATGGCCTTTGCGTTTGTTTCTCAACTGTTATGGGACCTTGCTGTCTTTTTCTAGTGTATGGGACCATTATGTCGTTCTCACTGTATAGGACCTTACTGCTGTTCTTACTGATGGAACCTTACGGTCTGTTTCACTGTATGGGACTTTACTGTCTGTTCTCACGTGTATGGGACCTTTAATGTCCTTTTCTCACTGTATGGGACCTTTACTGTCTGTTTCACTGTAGGGACTTTACTGTTTTCTACTGTTGGGACCTCTTACTGTCTGTTCTCACTGTATGGGGACCTTTACTGTCCTGTTTCACTGTCATGGGACCTTTACTATGCTGTTGTCATGTATTGACTTGTACTGTCCTGTTTCTCACTGTATTGGACCTTTACTGTCTGTTCTCACTGTTTGGAACCTTTACCGTCCATTCTCACTGTTTGGGACCTTTACCGTCTGTTTCTCACTGTACACGTAGGGACCTTTATTGTCTGTTCTCACTGTATGGGACCTTTTACTGTTTGTTCTCATTGCATGGGACCTTTTAATGTTTGTTCTCACTATATGGGGCCTTTACTGTCTGTTCTCACTGTGTGGGACATTACTGTCTGTTTCCACTGTATGGGACCTTTACTGTTTGTTCTCACTATATGGGACCTTTACTGTCTGTTCTCACTGTATGGGACCTTACTGTCTGTTCTCACTGTATGGGATTTTTACTGTCTGTTCTCACTATATGGGATCTTACTGTCTGTTCTCACTGTATGGACCTTTACTGTCTGTTCTTACTGGTATGGACCTTTACTGTCTGTTCTCACTGTTTTGGGACCTTTAATGTCTGTTCTCACGTATGGGATTTTACTGTCTGTTCCCTCACTATATGGGATCTTCTGTCTGTTTCTCACTGTATGGGACCTTCGTTTTTTACTGTCCTGTTCTACTGTATGGGACCTTTACTGTCTGTTCTCACTGTTTGGGACCTTTATGTCTGTTTCTCATGTATGGGACCTTTATTGTCTGTTCTGCACTGTATGGGACCTTTTACTGTCTTTCTCACTGTATGGGACTTTTTACTGTCTGTTCTCACTGTATGGGACCTTTACTGTCTGTTCTTACTGTAGGGGACCTTTCCTGTCTGATTCTCACTGTTTTTGGGACCCTTAATTGTCTGTTTCATGTATGGGACCTTTATGGTCTGTCTCACTGTATGGGACCTTGTTTACTGTTTGTTCTCATTGTATGGGACCTTTTGAATGTTTGTTTTTCACTGTATTGGGCCTTTACCTGTCTTTTCTCACTGTATGGGACCTTTTACTGTCCCCTGTCTTCGCACGCTAGGGACCTTTAATGTCTGTTCTCAGTATGGACCTTTATTGTCGTTTCTCACTGTAGGCACCTTTTTACTGTGTTTGTTCTCATTGTATGGGACCTTTTAATGTTTGTTCTCACTATTGGGCTTTTACTGTCTGTTCTCACTGTGTGGACATTTACTGTCTGTTCCACTGTATGGGACCTTCCTGTTTGTTTCTCATATATGGGACTTTACTGTCTGTTCTCACTGTATGGGACCTTTACTGTCTGTTCTCACTGTATGGGATTTTTACTGTCTGTTCTCACATATGGGATCTTACTGTCTGTTCTCACTGTATTGGGACCTTTACTGTCTTGTTCTTACTGTATGGACCTTTACTGTCTTTTCTCACTGTTTGGGACCTTTAATGTCTGTTCTCACTGTATGGGTTTTCCTGTCTGTTCTCACTATATGGGATCTTTACTGTCTGTTTCACTGTATGGGACCTTTACTGTCTGTCTTACTGTATGGACCTACGTCTGTTCTCACTGTTTGGGACCTTTAATGTCTGTTCTCATGGTATGGGACCTTTATTGTCTGTTCTCACTGTATGGGCTTTACTGTCTGTTACTCACTGTATGGGATTTTTACTGTTGTTCTCACTATATGGGATCTTCTGTCTGTTCTCACTGTATGGAGACCTTTACATGCTCGTCTGTCTTCTAACTGTATGGACCTTTACTGTCTGTTCTCACTGTTTGGGACCTTCTGTCGGTTCTCATGGTATGGACCTTTATTGTCTGTCATCACTGTATGGGACCTTTTACTGTTGTTCTCATGTAGGGACCCTTTTAATAGTTTTGTTTTCACTGTATGGGGCCTTTACTGTCTTTTCTCACTGTATGGGACCTTACTGCTGTCTCACTGTATGGGACCTTTAACTGCCTGTTTATAGTGGTGATTGCTCAACCAACATATACTTTGCTGCAGATGTTATTTTTTCAGATTTTCTTTAATAAATGTGTTAGATATTGATAAAATGAATTTTAGACAGTTAAATTAGCTTTAGATAGTTTGTTAGGTTAGCTAGGTTAAAATGGTTAGGTAAGTTAGGGTCCTGTTAAAGAGTCTACCTTGACGTGGTGGCAGGCTCTTTTGGGCAAAATTCTTTATTCTTCTATTATTATGGTGTGGATAATGTCTATTTAAAGAAGTCCTAGAGGAACCCCTGGGTCACTTACTGTGCCAACCTCAAAGGTGAATTATTCAAACCATACACATCAGTGATTCCACTTGGCTCCTTCTCAGCTGTCTATCTTCGTCACATGCACGCCAACAATTGTAATGTTCCCCGGGTGTTCTATTATTCACAGGGAGGTGGGAATAAGCATTCTCACCTCCCTGTGAATAATAGATACAGATTTCATGTACTTATTAATCCAGTTAGTGTTCCCTTAATAGTATCTGCCTTCCATGGACTAAAATGATCTACTTTATATGAGTGTAGGACAAATAGGTTGCAGAATATTTGATATATCCTGCCATTTCTGGTCTTCTGCTGCATTAGGATATCAGGAACGGAGATTACGTTAGAATGTATTTCATACACGTTGGTGATGTAACGATAAATGTAGTCTGTCTGTCTGGGCCCCTTGGTCAGTCAGTCTTTTCGACCAATAATCCCAAAGCCCTAGGGACAGTGGTTAGTTATGTAAATAGAAAACGCAATTCCCTTGCTCTCCCTACATCGTAAACAGAATATATATTATAAGGCGATGTCCTTAATAGAGATGTCCGAACTTCGCAAAATCCTGTCCGTTCAAGGATCCGCGAATTTTCGAAGCGGACCCATTAAAAAGAAAAATATCCTCAAAATTACGAGTTTTCTTGTATTTTCGTAAATTTTCGAAAATACGTGAAATCTCGTAATTTTGAAAATTTTCAGAAATACGAGAAATCCGCGGTTCGGAAGTTCGCGAACGGGATAAATCCACGGCGGATCTGGGTTCGGATCTGCGAACCGCCGATCCCTAGTCCTTAACAGTACTGTAACCTAACAGTGCTATGTGGTTAACCAAACAGTACTAGTTGGTTAACCTACAGTGCTATGTGGTTAACCTACAGTACTTTGTGGTTAACCTAACAGTGCTATGTGGTTAACTAACAGTGCAATGTGGTTAACCTACAGTACTATGTGGTTTAACCTAACAGTGGCTATTGGTTAAACCTAACATTACTATGTGGTTACATAACCGTGCTTGTGGTTAACCTAACAGTGCAATGTGGTTTAACCTAACAGTGCTATGGTTTACCATGTATGTGTTACCTAACAGGATCTGTTGAACCTAAGTGTAGTTAACCTAACAGTATAGGTACCACCCGCTATGTGGTTAACCTAACATTAGCTATGTGGTTAAACCTAACAGTGTCTATGTGGTTAACCTAACAGTGCTATGTTGGGAACCTAACAGTACTAGTACCTATACAGTGGATACCTAACGCTATGGTTTAACCTAAACAGTGCATGTACCACTTATGTGGTTAACCTAACAGTACTATGTGGTTAACCTAACAGTGCTATGTGGTTACCAACAGTGCTATGTGATAACTAACAGTACTAGGTGGTCGTAACATCTAAGTGTGTGTTACCTACAGTGCATGTGGTTTAACCTAACGTGCCTATGGTGGTTAACCTACAGTGCATGTGTTAACCTAAGGGCTTATGTGGTTAACCTAACAGTGCTATGTGGTTAACCTAACTCAGTGTACTAAGTGCTAGGTTAACCTAACAGTGCCTATGTGGGTTAACCTAAAAACAGTTGCTATGTGGTTTAACCTAAAGTGCTATGTGGTTAACCACATTGCATGTGGTTACCTAACAGTGCATGTGTTAACTAACAGTCTATGTGGTTACCTACACATTGCTATGTTTTTACCCTAACAGTGCTATGTGGTTTAACCTAACGTGCTTGTGTTAACCTAACAAGTGATATGTGGTTAACCAACAGGCTATGTAACTAACGTGCTATGGGTTAATACCTAACTTAATTTTAACTACATTGCTCATGTGGTTAACCTAACAGTGCTTGGAAACAAGTGTGTGATCTAACATGCTTATGTTACCTAACCTCGTGCCATGTGGTCTAACGTGCAATGTTAACTACAGTATTATATGGTTAACCTAACAGTACTATGTGGTTAACCTAACAGTACTATGTGGTTAACCTAACAGTATTTATATGGTTTAACCTAACGTGCTATGTTGGTATACCTAACATTGCTATTGATTAACCTCCCAAAGTGCATGGGGTTAAACCTAACAGTATGATATGGTTAGACCTAACAGTGTAGGTACCTAGTGCTTGTGTTAACCTAACAGTGGCTAGTGTTATACGTGCTATGGTCCTAAACAGTGCATGTGGTTAACCTAACAGGTGCTATGGGGTTAACCAACAGTGCTATGTTGGTTTAACCTAACTGCTATGTGGGTTACCTAACAAAGGCTGTTACCAATCTATGGGTCAGGTATGCAACCTAACAACAGTTCTATGGGCGGTTAACCTAACAGTGGCTATGTGGTTGACCTAACAGTGCTATGTGGAGTAACATACTATGTTTGGTAACCTAACAGTGGCTTATGTGGTACAGTCACTATGTGGTTACTTAAGCAGTACTATGTGGTTAACCTACACGGTTTGTGGTTAACTTAACAGTGGCTACTGTGGTTAACCTAAGCAGGGCTCATGTGGTTACCTAATAGTGATAGTTAGTTTAACCTAACAGTTGCTATGTTGTTTAACCTAACAGTGCTATGTGGTTTAAACCTCACCAGGGTAACTAGTGCTATGTGGTTACCTAACAGTGCTAGTGTATCAAGTATGTTTACCATAACAGTGCTCTGTGGTTAACCTAGTAATTCTATTGGTTATGTGTTACCTACCGTGCTATGTGTTAACCTAAATGTCTTGTGGGGGGGGGGGGGGGGGGGGTAACCAAACATGCATGTGTTACCTAACAGTGCTATGGTTTACCTACGAGTGCTATTGTGTTAACCTAATCAGTGCGTAAGGGTTTAACCTAACAGTGGATGATGGTTGTTAACCTGCTAATTGTACCTAACAGTGGCTATGTTGGTTAACCTAAAGTGCTATAGTGTTACCTACCATTCTATGTGGTTAACCTACACCGTGCTATGTGGTTACCACTAACATCTATGTGGTTACCTAACCATGCTATGTGGTTAACCTAACAGTGCTATTGGTGCATACGTATGTGTAACATAACATGCTAAGGTTAACCTAACATGCTATGTGGTTAACACGTCTATGGACTTCTATTGGTAACCGTGCTATGTGGTTAACTACATGCTATGACTAATGCTATGATGTTTACCCTAACCGTGCTATGTGGTTAACCTAACAGTGCTATGTGGTTAACCTACATGCTAATGTGGTTAACCTAACAGTGCTATGTGGTTGTAACCTAACAGTGCTATGGGTTAAATCCTTAACGGTGCTAGCTGTGGTTAACCTCACATAAGTGCTTGTTTGGTAACCTAACATGCTATGTGGTTACCTAACAGTGCAGTTGAACTCAGTGTGTGTAACCTAACCTATGGTAACTAAGTGCTATTGTTTTAACCTACAGTGCTATGTGGTAACCTAACAGTGCTAGTGGTTACCCTAACAGGGCTATGTGGTTAACTAACATTGTAGGGTACGAATGGTAATGTGTTTAAACTAACATGCTATTTGTTTTAACCTAACAGATTGCTAGTGGGTTAACCTAACAGTGCTAAGTGTGGTTTAACCTAACAGTGCTATGTGTTTAACCTAACAGTGCTATTGTTTAACTAACTTGCTAGTGTCCTACATTGCTAGTTGGTTAACCTAACAGTGCTATTGTTTAACCTAAGTAGTTTAACAAAAGTGCTATGTTGTTAACCTAACATGCTAGTGTTTAACCTAACGTGCTATGTGTGACTATAGGTACCTAACAGTGCTATGGTGGTTAACCTAACATGCTAGTGGTTAACCTAACTATCTATGTGTTAACCAACAGTGCTATGTGGTTCAAACCCTAACAGTGTCCTATGTGGTTACCTTAACAGTGCTATTGTGTTACCTAACAGTGCTATGTGTTAACTAACATGCTTGTTTTAACTTCACAGTGCTAATTTGTTTACCCTAACAGTGCTATGTGGTTACCGTACACGTGCTTGTGTTTTAAAACCTACCGAGCTTGGGTACCTAAACTCTATTGGTTAACCGTAATCAGTGCTTTGTGGTTACCTAACATTGCATGTGGTTACCTACATTGCATGTGTGGTTAACCTAACAGTGCTATTTGGTTAACCTAACAGTGCTTGGTTTAACCTAACCGTGGCTATGGGTTTTAACCTAACAAGTGCTATGGTTAACCTAAACAGTGCTATTGTGGTAGACACTAACGTGCCTCATGGTGGTTAACCTACCGTGGCTTGTGTTTAACCTAACAGTGCTATGTGGTTACTAACAGATGTCCTAACATTGCTATGTGGTTAACCTAAATCAGTGTCTAAATGTGGTTTAACCTAAAGTTGCTATGTGTTTTAACCTAACAGTGCTATGTGGTTAACCTAACGTGTTCTATGTGGTTTAACCTAACAGTGCTATAGGGTTAAACCTAACAGTGCTTGCGGTTAACCTAACATGCTATGTGGGTACTCTAACATGCTAATGCTTTTAAACCTAACATTGCTAGTCGGTTAACCTAACATGCTAATGGCTGTTAACCAACCAGGCTATGCGGTTTAACGTAACAGTGCTATGCCGGTTACCCTACCATGGCTAGATGCGGTTAACCTAACAGTGCTTGTGCGTTAACCTAACAGGCTATGCTGTTTAACCTAACAGTGCTATGCGTGTTAACCTAACAGTGCTATGGTTAACTAACAGTGCTATGGTTAACCTACATGCTATGGGTTACCTAACAGTGCTATGTGGTTAACTCTAACAGTGCTATTGCGGTTAACCTACGTGCTATGGGTTACCTACAGTGCTATGTGGGTTACCACAGCTAGTGGTTTAACACGTGCTATGTGGTTAAACACCTAACAGTGCTCTATGTGGTTAACCTAACAGGTCTATGATGGTTAACCTAACAAGTGCTAGTGGTTAAACCTAACAGTGCTATGTGTTAACCTAACAGTGCTAATGTTGGTTAACCTACATGCTATGTGGGTTAACCTACGTGCTATGTGTTAACCTAACAGTATGGTACTACGTGCTATGTGTTACCTAACAGTGCTATTGTGTTTATAGTTCTATTTCCTAACAGTGCTATGTGGTTAACCTAACAGTCATGTTCATACTGCTATGTGGTTAACCTAACATGCTATGTGTTTAACTAACATACCTAAGGAACAAGTGCTATTTGTCCGCCGTGATGGTTAACCTAACAGTGCTATGTGTGAGTTAATTAATCTAACAGTGCTATGTGTTTAAACCTAACAGTTGCTATTGGTTAACCGTAAAAACAGTAGGGTCCTAAGTGCTTTGTGTTAACCTAACGTGCTATGTGGTTTAACTAGCAGTGCCATGTGTTAACCTACAGTGTCTAGTGTTAACCTAAGTGATATGGAACACTAACAGTGTTTGTTTCCTACAGTTGCTAGGTAACCTAACAGTGCTCTATGTGGTTTATAAGAGCCTATGTGTACCAACGTGCTATGTGGTTACCTAACAGGCAGTGTACTAAGTTAACGTATAGGGTTAACCTAACAGTGCTATGTGTGGGTTAACCTAACGTGCATATGTGGTTAACCCTAACAGTGCTATGTGGTTTAACCTACATTCATGTTACAATTGCTATGTGTTAACCTTTATGTAAAACTCAACAAAGTTGCTATGTGGTTAACCTAACAGTGCTATGTGGTAACCTAACGTCTATGTGTTTACCTAATGCTATGTACCGGCTATGTGTTTACCCTAAGTTAACCTAAATGCTATGGTGGGTTACCTAACTAAGTGGTCAGCAAACATCTCAGTGCATGTTTACACCTAAATTGCTGTGTACCAACTGATGTGGTTAACCCTAACAGTGCTATGGTTAACCTCCAGTGCTATGTGGTTAACCCTTAACTGGAGTGTTCCTACGGTGCAGTGGTTACCTAACAGGTGCTCATTGGTTAACCTAAAGTGCATATGTGTTAACCTACAGTCGGTGCTATGTGTTTAACCTAACGTGCTATGTGGTTAACCTAACGTGCAATGTGGTTACCAAAACAGTCTAATGTGTATTAACCTAAATGTTGCTATGTGGTTAACCAACAGTGCTTATGTGTTAACCTAACAGTGCTAATGTGGTTAACCTAACAGTGCTATAGTGGTTATACCTAACGCGTGACTATGTGGTTTAACCCTAAGCAGTGCTATGGTTAATCGTGGGGTTTTTGGTTAACTGCTGGCAACAGGCAATGGGTAACCTAACCGTGCTAGTGTTTAACCGAGACAGTGCTATGTGTTTAACCTAACTAGCTTATGTGGTTAACCTAACATAGCTATGTGTTTTAACCTAAAGTGCTATTGGTTAACCAACAGTGCTAATGTTGTTATAACTTGCTATGTTACTCACAGTGCTATGTGTTCAATTAACCGTCTGCTATGTGGTTGAACAATAACGTGCAATGTGGTTACCTAACATTGCTATGTGGTTAACCCAACTAACAGGGCTAAATGTGGGTTAACCTAACAGTGTTATGTGTTTACCACGTGCCTATGTGGTTAACCTAACAGTAGCTATGTGGGTCTACCTAACATTGCTATTGGTTAACGCTAACAGTGCTATGTGTTACGAACTCTTGTAACCTAACATGCTAGGTACGATGCATGTGGTTTACCACTTGTGGTAACAGTATGTGGTCAATGATGTGGTTAAACCTAACAGTGCTATGGTACTCGTCTTGTTCAACCTAACAGTGCTATGTGGTAACCTAACAGTACGGCTATGTGGTTAACCCTAACTGGCTATGTGTTAACCTAACAGTGTTATTGTGGTTAACCTAAAGTGGCTATGTGTGGTTTTAAACCTAACAGTGCTATGTGGTTAACCTAAAACAGTGCTATTTGTTAACCTAACAGTGGCTATGTGTAACAACTAACAGGTGCTATGTGGTTAACCTAACAGTGTCTATGTGGTTAACCGAACAGTGCTCTGTGGTTAACCTAACAGTGCTGAGGTGGTTAACCTACATGCTATGTACCCGAACATGCTTTGGTTACCCTAACAGTGCTATTGGTTAACCTAACAGTTATGGGTACTAACTGCTGTGGTTAACCTAACAGTGCTATGTGGTCACTAACAGTGCTATGTGGTCTACAGTGCTGTTACCTAACAGGCTATTGTTACCTAACAGTGCTATGTGGTAACCTAACAGCTATTGGTACCATACGTGCATTGGTTTACACCTAACAGTGCTATGTGTGTTAACCTAACTTAGTGCTATTTTGTTAACCTAACAGTGCTTGTGGTTACCACGTCTACTTTGGTTAAACCCTAACAGTGCCTATGTTGGTTACCTAACAGTGCTATGTGGTTTAACCTAACAGTGCTATGGGTTAACTCTATGTAACTAAGTGCTATGTGGTTAACCAACAGTGTCTATGTGGTTAACCTACAGTGCTAGATAACCTCCAGTGTTGTTAACTAACAGTGCTATTGGTTAACCTACAGTCTATTGTGGGTTCACCTAACAGTGCATCAAATTAGGTTAACCTAACAGTGCGTCGGTCAGTATGTGGATAACACTAAGTACCTACAGTTGACTAGTGCTGTCTAACACTCAGTAACCTACGTGCTATGTGGTTTACAGTGTTTGGTCTACACTATAGCCAAACTAGTACTACAGTGCTATACCTACGGTTGGTTAAACCTAACAGTGTGTGTACCTACGTCTTGGTTACCTAACAGTTGTGGTACCTGTGCTATGTGTGAACCTAACAGGTTGACTACATGCTGTGGTTTAACCTAACGTGCATGTTCCTAAGTGCTATTGGGTTAACCTAAGCTAGGTGTACCTCACTGCTTGGTTACCTAACATGCTATGGTGTTGTTACTCTAACTGGACTGTGTGTTAACCTAACAGTGCTATGTGTTAGAGTTTACTGTCTGTTCTCACTGTACGGAACCTTTTATGTCTGTTCTCACTTTATGGGACCTTTACTGTCTGTTCTCACTGTTTGGGACCTTTACTGTCTTTCTCACTGTGGGGACCTTTGCTGTCTTTCTCAGTGCATGGGACCATTACTGTCTGTTCTAACTGTATGGCACCTTTATGGTCTGTCTCACTGTATGGGACCTTTACTGTCTGTTCTCACTGTATAGGACCTTTACTGTCCCTGTTCTAACTGTATGGAACCTTTACTGTCTGTTCTCACTGTACGGGACCTTAACTGTCTGTTATCACTGTACATGACCTTTACTGTCTGTTCTCACTGTATAGGACCATTACTTTTTGTTCTCACTGTATAGGACCTTTGCTGTCTGTTTTCACTGTACGGGACCTTTACTATCTGTTCTCACTGTATGGGACCTTTACTGTCTTTTCTCACTGTGTGGGACCTTTGCTGTCTTTTCTCAGTGCATGGGACCATTACTGTCTGTTCTCACTGTATAGGACCTTTATGGTCTGTTCTCACTGTATGGGACCTTTACTGTCTGTTCTCACTGTGCGTAACCTTTACTGTCTGTTCTCACTGTATAGGACCTTTACTGTCTGTTCTAACTGTATGGAACCTTTACTGTCTGTTCTCACTGTGTGGGAGTTTACCGTCTGTTCTCACTGTATGGGACCTTTACTGTCTATTCTCACTGTATGGGACCTTTACTGTCTGTTTTCACTGTATGGGACCTTTACTGTCTGATTTCACTGTATGGGACCTTTACTGTCTGTTCTCACTGTATGGGACCTTTACTGTCTGTTTTCACTGTATGGGAC
>JAACNH010001015.1:94757-110654 GCA_019447015.1 Hymenochirus boettgeri | reverse complement strand
GACTGGAGAGGAGAGAGATGAGAGGCCGGGAGTCCAAGCAGTAGAATTTTACAGTAGTCAAGACGGGAGATTATAAGGGCATGGATGAGCAGTTTAAGATAGACTGGAGAGGAGAGAGATGAGAGGCCGGGAGTCCAAGCAGTAGAATGTTACAGTAGTCAAGACGGGAGATTATAAGGGCATGGATGAGCATTTTAAGATAGACTGGAGAGGAGAGAGATGAGATGCCGGGAGTCCAAGCAGTAGAATGTTACAGTAGTCAAGACGGGAGATTATAGGGGCATGGATGAGCATTTTAAGATAGACTGGAGAGGAGAGAGATGAGAGGCCGGGAGTCCAAGTAGTAGAATGTTACAGTAGTCAAGTACGGGAGAGAATTATAAGGGCATGGATGACGCTTTTAAGATAGGACTGAAGAGGAAGAGATGAGAGCCCAGGAGTTCCAAAGTAGATCTAGAATGTTACAGTAGTCAAGACGGGAGAGATATAGCGGCTGCATAGCATTTAAGATAGAACTGGAGAGGAGAAGATGAGAGGCCAGAGGTCCAATCGTAGATGTTACAGTAGTCAAGAGGGGAGATTATAGGGCTGGATGGGTATTTTAAAGATAGGACTGAGCGGAGAGAGATGAGAGGCCGGGAAGAGCGTCCAAGTAGTAGAATGTGACAGTGAGTTCAGCACGGGAGTATAAGAGGCGGATGAATGACATTTTAAGAATAGAGACTGAAGAGAGAGAGAGAGATGAGAGGCCAGGAGTCCAGTAGTAGAATGTTACAGTAGTCAAGACAGGAGGATTGAGTATGGGCATGCCATGAGCATTTTAAGTAGCCTGGGGGAGAGAGAAATGAGAGGCCAGGAGTCCAAGTAGTAGAATGTTACAGTAGTCAGATGGGAATTATAAGGGCATGGATGAGGGCTTTGAAAGATTTAGACTGACAGGAGAGAGAGAGAGGCCAGGAGTTCCACAGTAGTAGAATGTACCAGTAGTCAAGACGGAATATTATAAGGGCAATGGATAGCATTTTAAGATAGACTGGATGAGGGAGAGATGAGAGGCCCAGGAGTCCAAGTAGTTAAATTGCTTACAGTAGTCCAAACTGGAGATTATAAGGAAGCATGGATGGGTATTTTTAAGATAGGACTGGGAGGGAGAGAGATGAGAGCCCGGGAGGTCTCAAAGTAGTAGAATGTTACAGTAGTCAAGACGGGAGGAGTTAGTATAGGCATGGATGGGCATTTTACAGACTAACGAGGGAGAGCGATAGAGAGATGAGAGGCCGGGAATGTCCAAGTATAGAGTCGTACTGTGTGCAGTAGTCAGATGGGAGATTCAGGGCATGGATGAGCATTTTAAGCAGAACATGGAGAGGAGAGAGATGAGGAGGCGGGAAGAAGGGAGTCCAGTAGTAGAATGTTCAGAGTCAGGTTGGGCGAGATTCTAAGGGCATGGACTGGGCCATTTTTGAGATAGAGAACTGGAGAGGAGAGAGATGAGTACGGCCGGGAGTCCACAAGTAGGTAGAAGTTACATAGGTTCAGATCGTGAGTATACGGGCATTGGGAGCATTTTAAGTAGATGAATGGCGGGAAGCGAGGATTAAGGCCGGTGAGTCACAAGCAGAGAATGTTACAGTAGTCAAGACGGGAGATTATAAGGGCATGGATGGGCATTTTATTAGTAGAGAGAGAGACGAAAGGGCGGATCTTGGCAATATTGCGAAGGAGAAAACGACAGGTCCTAGCGACGTTGTTAATGTGACGATGGAAGGAAAGAGAGGAGACAAAGATTACTCCAAGGCAGCGTGCAGATTCCACTGGGTTAATGGCCATATTGTCAATAGAGATGGAGAAGGGAGGACTAGGTCCCAGTTTAGGGGGAAATGATTAATTCCGTTCTGGATAGATTGAGTTTAAGGCAGCGCCATCCATGAAGAGATAGAAACAGACATTTAGAGATTTGGGATTGATCAGGGGTTAGCGCAGGGGTGGACCAGTAAATTTGGGATCATCACCATATAAGTGATACTTAGAACTGATTATTTCTCCCAGAGAGATAGTGTAGAGGGAGAACAAGGGTCCTAACACCGAGCCCTGAGGGACCCCCACACTAAGCGGAGCAGGAGATGAGGTCTTATTAGTAAAAGAGACAGAGAAAGATCTGTTAGAGAGATAAGAACCACACCACAGCTCGATTTCAGATGCCCAGAGAATATAGAATCTGCATAAGAAGAGAGTTGTCCACAGTATCAAAGGCAGCCGATAGGTCAAGGAGAATGAGGACCGAGAACTGGCCTTTGGCTTTGGCAGCTTGTAGGTCATTTGAGACTTTGCAGAGGGACGTTTCAGTTGAATGACCCGGTCGGAATCCTGATTGTAACGGGTCAATAAGTTATTATCATGGAGGTATTTAGTGATGTGTGTAGAGACGAGACGTTCTAGGAGTTTTGAAGCAAACGGTAAAATAATAATAATATTAATAATATTAATATTAATAATAATAATAATATTAATGATGATAATAATGATAATAATAATAATGATAATAATAATAATATAATAATGATAATAATAATAATAATATAATAATAATAATAATATTAATAATAATGATAATAATAATAATAACAATAATAATAATAATAATAATACATAATGAATGATAATATAAATATGATACTAATAATAATTAATACATGATAATAAGTACATCATAACTCTAATAATAATAATACTATTGCATAATAATTCTCGATAGCTATCATAATACAATGAGAGAGGAAAGTAACGACGTAGATACGCGGTAAAGGGGGGAGGAAGGTATTAATAAGTATATGGGGACGTATACCTAGAGAGGACTGAAATACCTAACAATAATAGTATATAATGATACCTTAAAATTATGTCTAATAAGGATAAATATAATATGACTAAGAATAAGAATAGCTATAAAGTAATATACACTAGATAATACTATTTCTTTAATGATCTCATAATAGAATCGTGCTGGAGGGAGGAGAGGGAATAATGGATAATAATACGATATCTAAGTCTGTGAAACGGTGCTGTATGAAATTAGATGGGTCACGTCTAGCATAATAATGCTAATATAATCTGAGTGAGATATGAATATTGACTACACGATCTCCATCGAATCCAGATAACAATAATACTTTTAAGAGATCATCCTTACTGTATGGATAGTATGTCGCCTTGATATATGAATTTCTACTCTGAACTGTGGTCAACGTAATTTACTATTGCGTATTGCACTCAATCATGAGTCTGCGTAGAGGAAGATTATGTGGGGGGGACTAAGTGAGGCTGACTGCGTCATATCGTAGAGTCCAGCTGCTATATTAGTTAATGAGTATGAATAGGTGATGTGAGTATGAAGGCATGAAGTTATAAGGAGTTAAAGGGGATGTAAAATATAAGAATAAAGGGAGGTGGGGGGAGCGATAAGGGGGAGGGATGGAGTTGGGGACACATGAGGGATAGGAGTGCGACTTAGATATTGGAAGTAGAGCTTTCAATCCATAGATGCCACAGTCGTTCGCGTAGGGTACGGGACTAAGAACAAGGGTGTGTACTGGCCTTCTAGTCATTAAAGACCTTCAGAAACGGTATAGGGAAGAAGTAGAAGAAGAACAAAAGAGAGTATAGAAGATAAAAGAAAAGAGAAGAAAAAATAAGAAGAGGAACCATAAGAGGAACAAGGGGAACAAGAAGAGGAAGAAGAGGGAGGGAGAAGAAGAAAGGGAAGACGTCCGACCCGTCGCTCCGCGCGGGGGCCCGATACTCCCGGGGTCGCGAATGGGAGGAGAGGAACCCGCCGGCTCGATGATATAAGATACACAGACCGGCCCCCACGTATCCGAATAAACACCCTCCGGGCGGGGAGAGAGGACCAGCACGGGCTAGGCCACACCAACCAGCGAACTAAGAATCCAGTCCCGGGCATTGTGCGGCGCAGGGGCGGGTGCAGAGCAGACCGGACGCTATGGCAGGGCTGGGCGCCCTGCCAGGCCCTGTGGGGCAACGGGAGTGGGGGGGGGAAAGGGAAGCAGGACGAAGAAATTATTAGCGCGGACAAAGCTCCATGGATGAAAGACCGCACACCAATCGAGATCAGATAGGGCCGCAAGAGTCGGAATCAGCCTCCCAGGGGACGTGGATCGGACGGGAAGGTCTGGCAAGGAGAGGGGTGGTGTCGTGACGGCAAGCCACCCAGGACAGAGCCCTTCATATTAACTATCTGGTAAGAGTTGTATCTCACCCGTCAGAATAAGGTCCCCTCTCCGCGTCACCCACCATCATCGGATAAAGTCACTAATTCGACGTATCCAATCAAATAATAAAAACTAACAGACAAATAACAGCAAATGTCATACAATGCTAATTGATATTACTATCACTGTGTATATGGAATAGTGATAGACCTGGGGATATTAGTATTTCCTGTGTATAGAATAGTGATAGAGCTGGGGATAGTTGTATTTCCTGTGTATATGGAATAGTGATAGACCTGGGGATATTAGTATTTCCTGTGTTTATGAATAGTGATAGACCTGGGGATATTAGTATTTCCGTGTATATGGAATAGTGATAGAGCGGGGATATTAGTATTTCCTGTGTATATGGAATAGTGTAGACCTGGGATATTAGTATTCCCGTGTTATGGAATAGTGATAGACCTGGGGATTTATTATTTCCTGTAATGGATATGATAGACCTGGGGATATTAGTTTTCCTGTGTATATGGAATAGTGTAGACCTGGGGATATTAGTATTTCCTGTGTATATGGGATAGTGATAGACCTGGGGATATTAGTATTTCCTGTGTATATGGAATAGATAGAGCTGGGGATATAGTATGTTCCGTGGGATATGGAATAGTGGGGAAGACCTGGGTAGTCCTGATATAGTTCTTGTGTATATGGAATATGATAGACCTGGGTACTCGTTGATGACTGGAGAGGAGAGAGATGAGAGGCCGGGAGTCCAAGCAGTAGAATTTTACAGTAGTCAAGACGGGAGATTATAAGGGCATGGATGAGCAGTTTAAGATAGACTGGAGAGGAGAGAGATGAGAGGCCGGGAGTCCAAGCAGTAGAATGTTACAGTAGTCAAGACGGGAGATTATAAGGGCATGGATGAGCATTTTAAGATAGACTGGAGAGGAGAGAGATGAGATGCCGGGAGTCCAAGCAGTAGAATGTTACAGTAGTCAAGACGGGAGATTATAGGGGCATGGATGAGCATTTTAAGATAGACTGGAGAGGAGAGAGATGAGAGGCCGGGAGTCCAAGCAGTAGCCCCTAGACATTGGTTTCTTCTCTCACACACTCCCTAATCCTCTCATTAGTACTGAATGTCTGCCGTACCCAATTGCAGGCTTCCGACATGGTTCATTCAACGTTGAAGAGTTCCCTCACAGTCCTAAAAATTCACCCTCTTCCCAAAGCAAGGTCCACTTCCCTGTCCTCTTTTTCCCTGAGCCATCTGTCTTCCTTTTTCTCTTTTCCCCCCCTTCCTCTTTTGCTTCTATTCCCTCTTTCTTTTTGCGATTTAACTGCTCTCCTGTTTTTTTTTTTTTTTCTTTTTTTCCTTACTAGTGACAGCTTCTTTCTCTGTTCGGCTCTATGTACTGAACATAAGACCTGCATCTCTCTGCTCAGCTTATAGGTGGTGGGGGTTCCCTAGGAGATCGGTGTTAGGCAACCATATGTTCTCCCTCTACACTATCTCTCTGGATGGAGAAATCTACAGGATAGAAAATAATCAGTTCTATAACTGGAGAGTGATCACTTAGAGTATGGTGATGCTCCCAAAGTTGATACTGGTTCGGCACTCCTATGCGATAACCCCTGCCTCCAATTCCACCAATCATCTAATGATGTTCTAGTTTCGTACTCTCATGGATGAGGCGCGATTGCCTACTTCTATTAAACTACGCCAATCTATCCAGAACGAGAGAGAACGCGAAAGGATTAATTCTTCCCCAATAAAAATGGGACTATTCCCTATTCTCCCTTCTCCCTTCTTATTACCACTCTTGCTTAACCCAGAGTTTCCTCTTGCCCTCTCCTTTTGTTTTTAACTTTGTTCCCTCTTTCACCCGGATCGTGGTTCACTTAAAAACTTCTCTAGTTAGTGTCCCTTTTCCTTTTTTCATTTTGATCAGGGGTAGCGCAGGGGTGGCCCAGAAAATTTGGGATCATCACCATATAAGTGGAACTTTAGAACTGATTATTTCTCCCAGAGATAGTGTGAGGGAGAACAAGGGTCCTAACACCGAGCCCTGACGGACCCCCACAATAACGGAGCAGGAGATGAGGTCTTATTAGTAAAAGAGACGAGAAGAAGATCTGTTAGAGAGATAAGACCCACCACAGCTCGATTTCAGTGCCCAGAGAATATAGAAATCTGACAATAAGGAAGATGAGTTGTCCACCGTATCAAAGGCAGCCCGATAGGTCAAGGAGAATGAGGGACCGAGAGAACTGGCCTTTGGCTTTGGCAGCTTGTAGGCTTTGAGACTTTGCGAGGGGACGTTTCCAGTGGGAATTGAAACCCGGGCGGGAAGCTGAGGGAACGGGGGCACCCGGGCAATGAACGGGAGGAGCAGGGACCTTTGGCCCGCTTTCGTGCTGGGGGGAGAGACAGAAGGGCGAGAGGGGGGAAGCAACCGGTGGAGTGAAAAGTAAAAAGGAAAGAAGAAGGGAAAGAAGAAGGAAGAGGAAGAAGAAGAAGAAATGAAGGAGGGACGAAGGAGGAAGAAGAAGAAGGAGAAGAGAAGAAGAGAGAAGGAGAAAGACGAAGAAGAAGAGCAGAAGAAAGCATAGAGATGAAGAAGAAGGAGAAGAAGAAAGAAGAACCAGAAGAAGAAGAAGAAGACGAGGAAGGAGAGAGAGACGAAGGAGGCGAAGAAGAAGAAGCAGAAGGAAGAAGAAGAAGAGGAGAAGAAGAAGAAGAAGAAGAAGAGAAGAAGGAGAAGAAACGAAAAGAAGCAACGAAGAAGGAGAAGAATGAGAAGGAAGGAGAAGAAGAAGAAGTAGAAGAAGGAGAAGAAGACAGAAGAAGAGAAAGACAGAAGAAGAGTAAGGAATAAGGAGAAGAAGTAAAAGAAGAAGAAGATAGAGAAAAAAGAGATAGGGACGGAAGGAGAAGAAGAAGAAGAGAGAAGAACAAGAATAAGAAGAAGAGATGGGAATGAGGGGGGGAGAAGAAGGAGTAAGAAGAAGTAAGGACGAAGGGAGAAGAAGAAGAAGAATGAAGAAAGAGAACAAGAAGAAGAAGAGAGAAGAAGAAGAAGAAGAGAAGAAGAAGAGGAGGAAGAAGAAGAAGAAGCGGGAAGGAGGAGAGAAGGAGAAGAAGAAGAAGAGAAGAAGAAGAAAAGAGAAGAAAGAAGAAGAAGAAGGAAGAAAAGAGATGAAGAAGCGGAAGGAAGAAGACAGAAGAAGGAGAAGAAGAAGAAGAATAAGAAGAGGAAGGGAGAAAAACAAAAAGGAAGAAGAAGAAGAAAAGACTAAGAAGAAAAAGAGGATAGACTGAAGAAGAAGAAGGAGATAGAACCAGAAGGAGAAAGGAAAGAGGAAGAGAAGAAGAAGAAGAAGAAGAAACAAGAAGAGAGGGGAAAGAAAAAGACGAGGAAGAAAGAAGAAAAAAAGATAGACGAAGAAGGGAAGAAGACGGAGAAGAAGAAGAAGAAGAAGGAGAAGAAGAAGAAGAACGGAAGAGGAGGAGGAAGCAAGAAGAAGAAGAACAAGGAAGAAGAGGAGGAGGAATAAATAATAATTAATAATGATAATAATGATAATCATAATATGAACAATAACCATATCTAACAGAATCTATTAAACAATAAAATATTAATAATATTAATATTAATAATACTAAAATTAATAGTGGATCCATGGGACCCTCCCTCTTGTTTTGCCCTAAGGAATCCCTTGTGTTGCTTCTAATTTGATGTATGAGAAACCCTCCTGCTCTAGTGTCTAGTAATATACACAGGACTCCCCCACGTTACCTGAATAACACCCTTAGCCTTTCTTTTATTATATTAACCAATCAGCTTTCCTGGTTCCACACCAACCATCTGAACTAATAATCCAATATACCTGGCATTTTTCTTCTTCAGGGTCTGTTCCAGAGGTCAGTACCTTACTCTATGGCAGTGCTGTGCTTCCCTGCCGATTCCCTTTTGTGACTGGAACTGAAGGTTTGTTTGTAACATGGGAGAAAGTCAGTGACGGAGAGGGAAATGTATTGGATCTGCTGGTACAAAGCTCCATGTATGGGAAAGACATCACAGCCAATCAGGATGATCAATATAAGGGCCGAGCCAAGATGTCGGAATATCTGCCCAGGGGGACATTGGATCTGATACTGAGTGAAGTGTCTGTCAATGATGAGGGGATTTATGTCTGTACGGCAGCCAACGCCAAGGACAGAGATTCCCTTCTATTAAACTATCTGTAAAGGGTAAGTGTCTCTCACCGTCAGGAATAAGGTCTCTCCGCTCTACCACCATCATACGGATAAAGTACACAGTCGAATCTTACGGTATTCCAACGCAATAATAATAAATACTAACAGAATAACAGCAAATGTCTATACAATGCTAATTGATATTACTATCAACTGTGTATATGGAATAGTGAGAGACCTGGGATATTAGTATTCCTGTGTATATGGAATAGTGATAGAGCTGGGGATATTAGTATTTCCGTGTTATATGGAATAGTGTAAACCTGGGGATATTAGTATTTCCTGTGTATATGAATAGTGATAGACCTGGGGATATTAGTATTTCCTGTGTATATGGAATAGTGATAGAGGCTGGGGATATTAGTATTTCCGTGTATATGGAATAGTGATAGACCTGGGGATATTAGTATTTCCCGTGTATATGGAATAGTGATAGACCTGGGGATATTGTATTTCCTGTGTAAGGAATAGTGATAGACCTGGGGATATTAGTATTTCCTGTGTATATGGAATAGTGATAGACCTGGGGATATTAGTATTTCCTGTGTATATGGAATAGTGATAGACCTGGGGATATTAGTATTTCCTGTGATACTGGAATAGTGATAGAGCTGGGGTATTAGTATTTCCTGTGTATATGGAATATGGTAGACCTGGGGATATTAGTATTTCCTGTGTATAGGAATAGTGATAGACCTGGGGATATTAGTATTTCTGTTAGGAATATGGAATATAGACCTGGGGATATTAGTATTTCCTGTGTATATGGAATATGATACACATATTAGTATTTCCTGTGTATATGGAATAGTGATAGACCTGGGGATTTAGTATTTCCTGTGTATATGGAATAGTGATAGAGCTGGGGATATTAGTATTTCCTGTGTATATGGATAGTGATAGAGCTGGGGATATTAGTATTTCCTGTGTATATGGAATAGTGATAGACCTGGGGATATTATATTTCCTGTGTATATGGAATAGTGATTAGACCTGGGGTATTAGATTTTCTGTGTATATGGAATAGTGATAGAGCTGGGGATATGTAGTTTCCGTGTATATGGAATAGTGATAGACCTGGGGATATTAGTATTTCGTGTATATGGAATAGTGATAGACCTGGGGATACTTAGTATTCCTTGTGTATATGGAATTGATAGACCTGGGATATTAGTATTTCCTGTGTTATTGGAATAGTGATAGACCTGGGGATATTAGTATTTCCTGTGTATAGAATCGTGAAGACTGGGGATATTAGTATTTCCTGTGTATATGGAATAGTGATAGACCTGGGGATATTGTATTTCCTGTGTATATGGAATAGTGATAGACTGGGGATATAGTATTTCCTGTGTATATGGAATAGTGATAGAGCTGGGGTATTAGTATTTCCTGTGTATATGGATAGTGATAGAGCTGGGGATATTAGTATTTCCTGTATGTATATGGAATAGTGATAGACCTGGGGATATTAGTATTTCCTGTGTATATGGAATAGTGATAGACCTGGGGATATTAGTATTTCCTGTGTATATGGAATAGTGATAGACCTGGGGATATTAGTATTTCCTGTGTATATGGAATAGTGATGAGCTGGGGATATTAGTATTTCCTGTGTATAGGAATAGTGATAGACTGGGGATATTAGTATTTCCTGTGTATATGGAATAGTGATAGACCTGGGGATATTAGTATTTCCTGTGTATATGGAATAGTGATAGACCTGGGGTATTAGTATTTTGTATATGGAATAGGTAGACCTGGGGATATTAGTATTTCCTGTGTATATGGAATAGTGATAGACCTGGGGATATTAGTATTTCCTGTGTATATGGAATAGTGATAGACATGGGGATATTAGTATTTCCTGTGTATATGGAATAGTGATAGACGCTGGGGATATTAGTCATTTCCTGTGTATGGAATAGTGATAAGGCTGGTGGTATTAGTATTTCCTGTTATGGAATAGTGATAGACTGGGATATTAGTATTCCTGTGTTATTGGAATAGTGATAGACCTGGGGATATTAGTATTCCTGTGTATATGGAATAGTGATAGATGGGGATATTAGTATTTCCTGTGTATTGGAATAGTGATAGACCTGGGGATATTAGTATTTCCTGTGTATAGGAATAGTGAAGACCTGGGGATATTAGTATTTCCTGTGTATATGGAATATGATAGACCTGGGGATATTAGTATTTCCTGTGTATAGGAATAGTGATAGACCTGGGGATATTAGTATTTCCTGTGTATATGGAATAGTGATAGACTGGGATTTAGTATTTCCTGTGTATATGGAATAGTGATGACCTGGGGATATTATAATTTCCTGTGTATATGGAATAGTGATAGACATGGGGATATTAGTATTTCCTGTGTATATGAATAGTGATAGACCTGGGGATATTAGTATTTCCTGTGTAATGGAATAGTGATAGACCTGGGGATATTAGTATTTCCTGTGTATATGGAATAGTGATAGAGCTGGGGATATTAGTATTTCCTGTGTATATGGAATAGTGATAGACCTGGGGATATTAGTATTTCCTGTGTGTATATGGAATAGTGATAGAGCTGGGGATATTAGTATTCCTGTGTATATGAATAGTGATAGACCTGGGGATATTGATTTTCCGTGTATATGGAAATAGTGATAGACCTGGGGATATTAGTATTTCCTGTGTATATGGAATAGTTGGATAGAGCTGGGGATATTAGTATTTCCTGTGTATATGGAATAGGATAGACCTGGGATATTAGTATTTCCTGTGATATGGACTAGTGATATAGACCTGGGGATATTAGTATTTCCTGTGTTATGGAATAGGTGATAGACCTGGGAATTAGTATTTCCTGTGTATATGGAATAGTGATAGACCTGGGGATATTAGTATTTCCTGTGTTATGGATAATAGTGATAGACCTTGGGGATATTAGTATTTCCTTCTGTGTATCAGTGGAAAATAGTACCTTGGGATGATTCGGAGTTTACGTATCCTAGGGGATACAGCGGATGTTAGTACAACTTGTATGTATATGGAATAGTGATAGAGTAGACTTGGGGATATTAGTATTTCCTGTGTATATGGAAAGTGATAGACGGGGATATTAGTATCCTTGTGTATATGGAATAGTGATAACCTGGGGATATTAGTATTTCCTGTGTATATGGAATAGTATAGCCTGGGAATGTATTTCCTGTGTATATGGAATAGTGATAGAGACGAGGGGATTGTATAGTCCGGTATGTATATGATTGCAGATGATGACTGGGGATATTGTATTTCCTGTGTATATGGAATAGTGATAGACCTGGGGATATTAGTATTTCCTGTGTATATGGAATAGTGATAGACCTGGGATATTAGTATTTTTCCTGTGTATATGGAATAGTGATAGACCTGGGGATATTAGTATTTCCTGTGTATTATGGAATAGTGATAGACCTGGGATATTAGTATTTCCTGTGTATATGGAATAGTGATAGACTGGGGATATTAGTATTTTCCTGTGGCGAATAGTGATAGAGCCTGGGGATATTAGTATTTCCTGTGTATTGAATAGGTGATATGATATATTTCCTGTGTATATGGAATAGTGATAGACCTGGGGATATTAGTATTTCCGTTGTATATGGAATAGTGTCGGACCTAGGTCCTGCCGGGATATTTATTTCAGTATGATCTCCATGCTATTGTGACCTTGTGAGACCCCATTAGTGATCAGATCATAGGATTGTACGATATTGACGCTATTATAATGTGTATAGTAGGATGACTATGATGATAGACCTGGGGATATTAGTATTTCTGATTATGTATAGCTAGGGATTAGCCTGGGTATGGTTATCCTGTATTGTATTCCTTGTATGGATAGCTAATTTCCTGGGTGGATTAGTTTTATGGACATTGGATGAGCTGGATGAGTGATAGTATGTTCTCTGTGTTATGTGTGTATAGATGACCTGGGGATATTAGATTTCCTGTGTATATGGAATAGTGATAGACCTGGGGATATTAGTATTTGTTTGTTGTATATAGGAATAGTGATAGACCTGGGGATATTAGTATTTCCTGTGTTATATGAAATAGTGATAGACTGGGGATATTAGTATTTCCTGTGTATATGGAATAGTGATAGACCTGGGAGATATTATTAGTATTTCCTGTGTATATGGAATAGTGATAGACCTGGGATATTAGTATTTCCTGTGTATATGGAATAGTGATAGACCTGGGGATTGTATTTCCTGTGTATCGGGATAGTGATAGACCTGGGGATATTAGTATTTCCTGTGTATATGGAAAGATAGTGATAGACGCTGGATAGGTGAGTATTAGTATTTCCTGTGTACATGGAATAGTGATAGACCTGGGGATATAGTATTTCCTGTGTATATGGAATATGATAGACCTGGGGATATTAGTATTTCCTGTGTATATGGAATAGTGATAGACCTGGGGATATTATGATTTCCTGTGTATATGGAATAGTGATAGACCTGGGGATATTAGTATTTCCTGTGTATATGGAATAGTGATAGACCTGGGGATTAGTATTTCCTGTGTAATGGAATAGTGATAGACCTGGGGATATTAGTATTTCCTGTGTATATGGAATAGTGATAGACCTGGGGATATTAGTATTTTCCTGTGTATATGGGAATAGTGATAGACCTGGGGATATAGTATTTCCTGTGTATGGATAGTGTAGAGCTGGGATATTAGTAGTTCCTGTGTATAGGGAATAGTGATAGACCTGGGGATTTAGTATTTTCCTGTGTAATGATAGTGTGATAGACCTGGGGATATTAGTATTTCCTGTGTATATGGAATAGTGTAGAGCTGGGGGATATTAGTATTTCTGTGTAATTGGAATAGGATAGACCTGGGGATATTAGTATTTCCTGTGTTATATGGAATAGTGATAGACCCTGGGGATATTAGTATTTCCTGGATATGGAATAGTGATAGACCTGGGGATTTAGTATTTCCTGTTGTATATGGAATAGTGATAGACCTGGGGATATTAGTATTTCCTGTGTATATGGAATAGTGATAGACCTGGGGATTTAGTATTTCCTGTGTATATGGAATAGTGATAGACCGGTTGGGATATTATATTTCCTGTGTTATGGAATAGTGATAGACCTGGGGATATTAGTATTTTCCTGTGTATATGGATAGTATAGACCTGGGGATATTAGTATTTCCTGTGTATATGGAATAGTGATAGACCTGGGGATATTAGTATTCCTGTGTATATGGAATAGATAGACCTGGGGATATTAGTATGTTCCTGGTATATGAAAGTGATAGACCTTGGGATTATGTATTTCCTGTGTATAGGAATATTGATAGACATGGGGATATTAGTATTCCTGTGTATATGGAATAGTGATAGACCTGGGGATATTAGTATTTCCTGTGTATATGGAATAGTGATAGACCTGGGGATATTAGTATTTCCTGTGTATATGGAATAGTGATAGACCTGGGGATATTAGTATTTCCTGTGTATATGGAATGCTTGTCTTTCTGTTATTAGATCTAAATGCCGAGATTGCCAGTGTTACTGTTGTTCAAACCCCTAATGGAGAGCGACTGAAGTGCCTGGGTACAGGGCATTACCGAAACCCTTTGGTTCAGTGGCACGATCGAGACAAGACCGACCTTTCCAGCTACGGAGAATTAACATTGAGTGATCTTGGCGGAGGGAAGAAGATGGTGGAGTCGCTGCTGAACGTTGAATTTGAGAGTAAAACCCATTACTTCTGTCACATCGTGGAGGGAAAGTGGAGAAGATCGGTCAGGGCTGTGAAATCAGGTACCGGACTGGGGTCACACACACTGACACGGGGGCATTGGGACTGACCATGACGGGGCCCATACACATCGCTAATTCACATCAGATTCCATCAGAATTGGCACGGTTTGTAAACACAAAGGAACGATAGCTCCATATACAACTGTCTATTTGCCCATACACGGGACAATACCAACCAATGTAAATTGTCTGTCCTGAACAATCGGCCACAATGCCAACAGTGAAAGTTCATTGAATTGTTGTCAGATGTTTTTACCCACACACATTGATGATACTAGGCAGAGATTGATCCCCAGACAGGTATTGATAAAGCTTAAACAGGCTCCGCCCTGTAGACACGGCACACCAGTCCTCAAATGTAATAGTCACAAGGAGCAGTGTCACACGGGAAACAAATTTTACTGCTTCAATGATATTTATAGGGGATGTGGCACATGTTTCATACCTCACTGGTCTTTCATCCAGTGCAGTAATACCAAAGAAACCCTCACCCAATACCCTCTTATATACACAGGTGATCACGTGTTCATGACACCGGGCAGGTCCTGTAACATGTAACCTGTACCAGGGAGGGGAGGTAATAGACAGAGGATGTTACTCCAGATCGATATGTTGGAAACATTGGAACCTGTGGGTCTGAATGATGCTTCCTGTGATTCTATTTCAATGTTATATGGAACTTATCTTGCAGATTGGAATTGGACAGATGTTTATCATAATGGGACCTGCAGGTAGAAATTCATTTCACTATTCTGCAGTCTCTCGGGTTATGATACACTGAATGTGGACAGACTATGTGCAAATAGTAATGCCTATTGTATATATGTGTGTGTGTCTATATATATATAGTATTAATACATGGTACCTGGCCAGAATATGGACAGACTATGTGCACATAGTAATGCCGTTTGTATATATGTGTGTGTGTCTATATATATATAGAAGAACCCGACATGCAACATTAAACTCACGTAAAAGGATATATTAGACCCACGCACATCCAACAACACCAAGGGAGCCCAAAATACAATGCGTGCATTATACGGTGCCACAAGTCAGCGACCGTCTGTCCATATTTGCCAGCAGCACAAAAGGTACACAGTATGTATACTATATATATTAGACACACAACACATATACAAAGGCATTACTATGTGCACATAGTTGTCCATTATTCTGGCAGGTACCATGTATTATACTAATTTTTATATAGAACACACCACATATTACAAACGGCATTTATATGTGCATAGTCTGTCCATATTCTGGCCAGGTATCATGGATAATACTATATATATATAGACACACACACTATATACAATAGGCATTACTATGTGCACATAGTCTGTCCATATTTCTGGCCAGGTACTCATGTATTAATTATATATATATAGACACACACACTATATACAATAGGCATTACTATGTGCACATAGTCTGTCCATATTCTGGTCAGGTACCATGTATTAATACATATATATATAGACACACACACATATATACAATAGGGCATTACTAGTGCACATAGTTGTCATATTTCTGGCCAAGGTACCATGTATTAAATACTAATTATC
>JAACNH010001015.1:65307-91434 GCA_019447015.1 Hymenochirus boettgeri | reverse complement strand
TGCCCATAGTCTTTCCATATTCTGGCCAGGTACCATGTATTAATACTATATATTATATAGACCACACACACATATACAATAGGCATTACTATGTGCAATAGTCTGTCCATATTCTGGCCAGGTATCCATGTATTAATCTATATATATATAGACACACACACACTATACAATAGGCATTACTATGTGCACATAGTCTGTCCATATTCTGGCCAGGTACCATGTATATAATACTAATATATATAGACACAACCCACATATATACAAAGCATTACTATGTGCACATAGTCTGTCCATATTCTGGCCGGTACCATGTATTAATACTATATAATAGACACACACACATATATACAAACGTCATTACTATGTGCACATAGTCTGTCCATATTCTGGCCAGGTACATGTATTAATACTATATATATATAGACACCACACATATATACAAATGTCATTACTATGTGCACATAGTCTGTCCCATATTCTGGCCAGGTATCATGTATTAATACTATTATATATAGACAACACAACAAGATACAATAGGCATTACTATGTGCACATATCGTCCATATTCTGGCCAGGTACCCATGTATTAATAAAATATCACACACACGCACACACACATATCACACACACTAACACACATACGACCAATCACTATAATACTTATATATCACCACCTTCCTCTCATACTTGTCCACATAGTCCTTCATACTCATTTCTATATATATGACCACACAACATATAAACAAACAAATTAGGCATTACTATGTGCACATAGTCTGTCCATATTCTGGCCAGGTACCATGTATTAATACTATATATATAGACACACACACATATATACAAACGGCATTAACTATGTACATAGTCGTCCATATTCTGCCAGGTACCATGTATTAATACTATTATATATAGACACAACACACATATATCAATAGGCATTACTATTGCACATAGTCTGTCCACATTCAGTGTATCATAACCCGAGAGACTGCAGAATAGTGAAATGAATTTCTACCTGCAGGTCCCATTATGATAAACATCTGTCCAATTCCAATCTGCAAGATAAATTTCCATAAAACATTGAAATAGAATCACAGGAAGCATCATTCAGACCCACAGGTTCCAATGTTTCCAACATATCGATCTGGAGTAACATCCTCTGTCTATTACCTCCCCTCCCTGGTAAGCGTTACATGTTACAAAGGACCTGCCCGGTGTCATAACACGTGATCACCTGTGTATATAAGAGGGTATTGGTGAGGGTTTCTTTGGTATTACTGCACTGGTGAAAGACCAGTGAGGTATGAAAACTGTGCCACATCCCCTATAAATATCATTGAAGCAGTAAAATTTGTTTCCCGTGTGACACTGCTCCTTGTGACTATTACATTTGAGGACTGGTGTGCCGTGTCTACAGGGCGGAGCCTGTTTAAGCTTTATCAATACCTGTCTGGGGACAATCGCTGCTAGTATCATCAATGTGTGTGGGTAAAAACATCTGACAACAATTCAATGAACTTTCACTGTTGGCATTGTGGCCGATGTTCAGGACAGACAATTTACATTGGTTGGTATTGTCCCGTGTATGGCACAATAGACAGTGTATATGGAGCATCGTTCCTTGTGTTTACAAACCGTGCCAATTCTGATGGAATCTGATGTGAATTAGCGATGTGTATGGGCCCCGTCATGTTCAGTCCCAATGCCCCCGTCAGTGTGTGTGACCCCAGTCCGGTACCTGATTTCACAGCCCTGACGATCTTCTCCCACTTTCCCTCCACGATGTGTACAGAAGTAATGGGTTTTACTCTCAAATTCAACGTTCAGCACGCCTCCACCATCTTCTTCCCTCCGCCAAGATCACTCAATGTTAATTCTCGTAGCTGGAAAGGTCGGTCTTGTCTCGATCGTGCCACTGAACCAAAGGGTTTCGGTAATGCCCTGTACCCAGGCACTTCAGTCGCTCTCCATTAGGGGTTTGAACAACAGTAACCTGGCAATCTCGGCATTTAGATCTAATAACAGAAAGACAAGCATTCCATATACACAGGAAATACTAATATCCCAGTCTTCACTATTCTATACAGAAATACTAATCCCGGTCTATCACTATTCCATAACACGGAATACTAATATCCCCAGGTCTATCACTATTCATGTACACAGGAAATACTAACCCCTGTCTATCACTATTCCAATACACGGAAATACTAATATCCCCAGTCTATCACTATTCCATATACACAGGAAAACTAATATCCCCAGGTCTACACATTCCATATACACAGGAAATACTAATTCCCCATGTCTATCACTTCCATATACACAGGAATACTATATCCCCAGGTCCTATCACTATTCCATATACACAGAAATACTAATATCCCCAGGTCTATCCACTATTCCATATACACAGGACAATACTATATCCCCGGTCTATCACTATTCCTATACAGAGAAATACTAATATCCCAGGTCTATCACTATTCCTATACACAGGAAATACTAATTCCCCAGGTCTATCACTATTCCATATACACAGGAAATACTAATATCCCCAGGTTTATCACTATTCCATATACACAGGAAATACTAATATCCCAGGTCTATCACTATTCCATATACACAGGAAATACTAATCCCCACTCTATCACTTTCATATACAGAAATATAATATCCCAGCTCTATCACTATTCCATATACACAGGAAATACTAATATCCCCAGGTCTATCACTATTCCATATACACAGGAAATACTAATATCCCAGGTCTATACTATTCCATATACACGGAATACTAATACCCCAGGTCTATCACATTCATTACACACGAAATACATATCCCCAGGTCTATCACTATTCCATATACACAGGAAATACTAATTCCCCGCTCATCACTATTCCATATACACGGAAATACTATATCCCCAGGTCTATCACTATTCCATGTACACAGGAAATACTAATATCCCCAGGTCTATCACTATCCCATATACACAGGAAATACTAATATCCCCAGCTCTATCACTATTCCATAACACAGGAATACTAATATCCCCAGGTCTATCACTATTCCATATACACAGGAATACAATATCCCCAGGTCTATCACTATTCCTATAACAGGAAATACTAATATCCCCAGGTCTATCACTATTCCATATACACAGGAAATACTAATTCACCCAGGTCTATCACTATTCCATATACACAGGAAATACTAATATCCCAGGTCTATCACTATCCATATACAACGGAATTAATATCCCCAGGTCTAATCACTATTCCTATACACAGGAAATACTAATATCCCCAGGTCTATCACTATTCCATATACACAGGAAATACTAATATCCCCAGGTCTATCACTATTCCATATACACAGGAAATACTAATATCCCCAGGTCTATCACTATTCCATATACACAGGAAATATAATATCCCCAGGTCTATCACTATTCCATATACAACAGGAAATACTAATATCCCCAGGTCTATCACTATTCCATATACACAGGAAATACTAATATCCCCAGGTCTATCACTATTCCATAACACAGGAAATACTATATCCCCACAGGTCTATCACTATTCCATATCACGGAAATACTAATATCCCCAGGTTCTAATCACTATTTCCATATACACAGGAAATACTAATATCCCCAGGTCTATCACTATTCCATATACACACAGGAAATACTAAATCCCCGGTCTATCACTATCCCTTACACAGGAAATACTAATATCCCCAGGGTCTATCACTATTCCATATACAACAGGAAATACTAATATCCCAGGTCTATCACTATCCATATACAGAGAAATACTAATCCCCAGGTCTATCACTATTCCATATACACAGGAAATACTAATATACCCAGGTCTATCACTATTCCATACACAGGAAATACTAATCACCCAGGTCTATCACTATTCCATATACACAGGAAATAATATATCCCCAGTCTATCACTATTCCATTACACAGAATACTAATATCCCCAGCTCATCACTATTCCATTACACAGGAAATATAATATCCCCAGTCTATCACTATTCCATATACACAGGAAATACTAATATCCCCAGGTCTATCACTATTCCATATACACAGGAAATACTAATAATTCCCCAGGTCTATCACTATTCCATAACAACAGGAAATACTAATATCCCAGGTCTATCACTATTCCATATACACAGGAAATACTATATCCCCAGGTCTATCACTATTCCATATACACAGGAAATACTATATCCCCAGCTCTATCACTATCCATATACACAAATACTAATATCCCCAGCTCTATCACTATTCCATATACAGAAATACAATATCCCCAGGTCTATCACTATTCCATATACACAGGAAATACTAATATCCCAGGTCTATCACTATTCCATATACACAGGAAATACTAAATATCCCCAGCTCTAGCACTATCCATTACACAGGAATACTAATATCCCAGTCTATCACTATTCCATATACATACAGGAAATACTAATATCCCCAGGTCTATCACTATTCCATATACATACAGGAAATACTAATATCCCCAGGTCTATCACTATTCCATATACACAGGTAATACTAATATCCCAGCCTCTATCACTATTCCATATCACAGGAAATACTAATATCCCCAGGTCTATCACTATTCCATATACACAGGAAATACTAATATCCCAGGTCTATCACTATTCCATATACACAGGAAATACTAATATCCCAGGTCTATCACTATTCCATATACACAGGAAATACTAATATCCCCAGCTCTATCACTATTCCATATACACAGGAAATACTATATCCCAGGTCTATCACTATTCCATATACACAGGAAATACTAATATCCCGGTCTATCACTATTTCATATCAACAGGAAAACTAATTCCCCAGCTCTATCACTATTCCATATACACAAGGAAATCAATAATCCCAGGTCTATCACTATTCCATGTACACAGGAAATACATATCCCCAGGCTCTATCACTATTCCATATACACAGGAAATACTAATATCCCCAGGTCTATCACTATGCATTCATATACACAGGAAATACTAATATCCCCAGGTCTATCACTATTCCATATACACAGGAAATACTAATATCCCCATGTCTATCGTACTATCACTATCCATTCACAGGAAATACAATACCCAGGTCTATCACTATCCATAGCACAGGAATATAAATTCCCCAGTCTATCACTATTCCATATACACAGGAAATACTAATATCCCCAGTCTATCACTATTCCATATACACAGGAAATACTAATACCCCAGGTCTATCAGTATTCCATATACACAGGAAATACTAATATCCCCAGGTCTATCACTATCCATATACACAGGAAATACTAATCCCCAGGCTATCACTATTCCATATACAGGAAATACTAATATCCCCAGTCTATCACTATTCCATATACACAGGAAATACTAATATCCCCAGGTCTATCACTATTCCATATACACAGGAAATACTAATATCCCCAGCTCTTCACTATTCCATATACACAGGAAATACTAATATCCCCAGCTTCTATCACTATTCCATATACAACAGAAATACTAATATCCCCAGGTCTATCACTATTCCATACACAGGAAATACTAATATCCCCATGTCTATCACTATTCCAATATACACAGGAAATACTAATATCCCCAGCTCTATCACTATTCCATATACACAGGAATACTATATCCCCAGGTCATCACTATTCCATATACACAGGAAATACTAATATCCCCAGGTCTATCACTATTCCTATAACAACGGAAATACTAATATCCCCAGGTCTATCACTATTCCATATACACAGGAAATACTAATATCCCCAGCTCTATCACTATTCCATATACACAGGAAATACTAATATCCCCAGCTCTATCACTATTCCATATACACAGGAAATACTAATATCCCCAGGTCTATCACTATTCCATATACTACAGAAATACTATATCCCATCTATCACTATTCCATATACACAGGAAATACTAATCCCCAGTCTATCACTATTCCATATACACAGAAATACTAATATCCCCAGCTCTATCACTATTCCATATACACAGGAAATACTAATATCCCAGCTCTATCACTATTCCATATACACAGGAAATACTAATATCCCCAGGTCTACCACTATTCCATATACACAGGAAATACTAATATCCCCAGGTCTATCACTATTCCATATACACAGGAAATACTAATATCCCCAGCTCTATCACTATTCCATATACACAGGAAATACTAATACCCCAAGGTCTATCCTATTCCATATACACAGGAAATACTAATATCCCAGGTCTATCACTATTCCATATACACAGGAAATACTAAATCCCCAGGTCTATCACGATTGCCATATACACAGAAATACTAATATCCCCAGGTCTATCACTATTCCATATACACGGGAAATACTAATATCCCCAGCCTCATCACTATTCCATATACACAGAAAATACTAATATCCCCAGGTCTATCACTATTCCATATACACAGGAAATACTAATATCCCCAGGTCTATCACTATTCCATATACACAGGAAATACTAATATCCCCCGCTCTATCACTATTCCATATACACAGGAAATACTAATATCCCCAGCTCTATCACTATTCCATATACACAGGAAATACTAATATCCCCAGGTCTATCACTATTCCATATACACAGGAAATACTAATATCCCCAGGTCTATTCACTATTCCATATACACACAGGAAATACTAATATCCCCAGGTCTATCACTATTCCTATACACAGGAAATACTAATATCCCAGGTCTATCACTATTCCATATACACAGGAATACTAATTCCCCAGGTCTACCACTATTCCATATACACAGGAAATACTAATATCCCAGCTTATCACTATTCCATATACAGGAAATACTAATATCCCCGTCATCACTATTCCATATACAACAAGAAATACTAATATCCCCAGGTCTATCACTATTCCATATACACAGGAAATACTAATATCCCAGGTCTATCACTATTCCATATACACAGGAAATACTAATCCCCAGGTCTATCACTATTCCATATACACGGAAATACTAATATCCCCAGGTCTATCACACATTCCATATACCAGGAAATACTAATATCCCCAGCTCTATCACTATTCCATATACACAGGAAATACTAATATCCCCAGGTTCTATCACTATTCCATATACCACAGGAAATACTAATATCCCCAGGTTATCACTATTCCATATACACGGGAAATACTAATATCCCCAGCTCTATCACTATTCCATATACACAGGAAATACTAATATCCCCAGGTCTATCACTATTCCATATACACAGTTGATAGTAATATCAATTAGCATTGTATAGACATTTGCTGTTATTCTGTTAGTATTTATTATTAAATTTGATTGGAATAAGTAGAATTAGTGACTTTATCCGTATGATGGTGGTAGAGCGGAGAGACCTTATTCCTGACGGTGAGATACAACTTACCCTTTACAGATAGTTTAATATGAAGGGAATCTCTGTCCTTGGCGTTGGCTGCCGTACAGACATAAATCCCCTCATCATTGACAGACACTTCACTCAGTATCAATCCATGTCCCCTGGGCAGATATTCCGACATCTTGGCTCGGCCCTTATATTGATCATCCTGATGGCTGTGATGTCTTTCCCATACATGGAGCTTTGTACCAGCAGATCCATACATTTCCCTCTCCGTCACTGACTTTCTCCCATGTTACAAACAACCTTCAGTCCCGTCACAAAAGGGAATCGGTCAGGAGAAGCACAGCACTGCAGATAGAGTAAGGTACGACCTCTAGAACAGACCTGAAGAAGAAAAAAAGCCAGGAATGGATTATTAGCAGATGGTGGGGGGACCAGTGAGGAGGAGGTTATATAATAGAAGAAAGGCTAAGGGGAGGGTGAGCAGGTAACGTGGGGGAGCCGGTAGTGTAAGTAATATAGACAAGAGCAGGAGGGTCCAGTCAGACAGTCAATAGAAGCAACCAACAGGGAGTCAAGGGCAACAGAGAGGAGGGTCCATGGAAGGAGGTGGAGCGCTCAGGGAGTACCGCATAGAGGGAGGAGGGTTTAATATAGTTACAGAGGGAGTAGAAGGGTGGGGGAGGTAGGCACTAGGAGTAGAGGAGTTGAAGGTATTGAGGAGCAGTAGAGAGGGGAACAGGGGGGAGGGGGAGGATGAAGTAGTAGGAGATGTAGCTAGTTATATAGTCTGGGAGAGGAGAGGAGGAATTAGAGTCAGGAAAGTAGAGGAAGTAGTAGGATTACGGAGAAGGAAGAGAGGAGGAGCATAAGATATTATTACTGGTTATTTATTATTCAATATAGTTCTTATTTTATTCTATATCCCTTTTCTTAACCTCTCTTTATTTCCTTCCTCCTTACCTTTGTTTTAATCTCGTAATCTTATCTTCATATATTATTTATTATTCTCTTTATTTATTTTTTACTTGTGCATTTTCACTCATATATAGATTATTCTCCATCGCTTTATCTATCACTTATCCTTCCTTTCCTCTTCTATTGTCTTCTTTTCAATTATTCATCATATTATATATTACATTTTTATTACATTAGTTATTTTATTTATTTCTTCATAAAATATTCATTATTACTCTTAAATTATTTTTGGTATATGTATTATATCGTATTTCTATTCATAATGTTATCATTCTTAGTTTATAATATATACATCTATTCATATTATCTATTTCTTTTATATTTATACTTATTTAATCTTTATATTTAAGTATATCTATTATTTATTACATATATTATAGATCATATATACATAATTATTATAATTGTTTTCCTTTCCATTCATCAATACTATTTCCTTACATATCTTCCCATCCTCATCCTTATTATTACTCTTTATATTTGTACTTCTCTCTTGTTTTTACTTTCTCATCCCTTTCATCCTGAACGGTTAACCATCACATTATGATCCAATTCGCCTTCAATCGGATTCCCACGGTCATTTCAACTGAAACGTCCCTCTGCAAGTCTCAATGACCTACAACAGCTGCCCAAGCGCCAAAGGCCAGTCTCGGTCTCATTCTCCTTGACCTATCGGCTGCTTTGATACTGTGGACAACTCTCTTCTTATGCAATTCTATATTCTTGGGCATATCTGAAATCGAGCTGTGGTGATGGTTCTTACACACACTTTTCTTCTCTAAACATGATCTTTCTCTGTCTCTTTTACTAATAAGCACCTCATCCCTGCTTCCGTTAGTGTGGGGGTTCACCTCAGGGCATTCGGTGTTAGGACATCCTGTTTCTCCTCTACACTATATCTCTGGGAGAAATAATCAGTTTCTAAAGTATCACTTATATGTGATGATCCAAATTTACTGGTCCCACCATCTGCGCTAACCGCCTGTATCAATCCCAAATCTCTAAACTGTCTGTTTTCTATATTCTTCATGGATGGCGCTGCCTTAAACTCATCTATTCAGTAACGGAATTCATATCATTTCTACCCCCTAAACTGGACATCTAGTCCCCCTTCTCCATCTACTCGACAATACTGGCCATTAACCCAGTGGAATCTGCACGCTGCTTGGGTAATCTTTGTCTCCTCTCTTTCCTTCCATCGTCAACATTAACACCGTCGCTAGTACCTGTCGTTTTCTCCTTCGCTCAATATTGCCAAGATCGCCCTTTCGTCTCTCTCATCTCCTAATAAAATGCCCATGCCATGCCCTGTATAATCCCCGTTCTTGATCTACTGTAACATTCTTCTACTGCTTGGACTCGGTCCCGGCTCTCATCTCTCTCTCCTCTACAGTCTATCTTAAAATGCTCATCCATGCCCGTATAATAATTACCATCTTGACTAACTGTAAATTCTATACTTGGACTCCCGGCCATCTAATCCTCTCTCCTCTCCAGTTCTATCTAAAATGCCCATCCATTGCCCGTATAATCTCCCAACCTGACTACTGTAACATTCGTACTCCTGACTCCGGCCTAACTTTCTCTCCCTCCAGTCCTATCTAAATGCCATCCTGCCCTTATAATCTCCCATCTTGGACTACTTGCACATTCTCTACTTGACTCCCGGCCCTCTCATCTCTCTCCTCTCCAGTCTATCTTAAATGCCCATCCATGCCCTTATAAATCTCCCCTTTCGTTGAATACTGTACTCTTACTACTTGGAGGCTCCCCGCGGCTTCTCATCTTCTCTCCTCTCCAGTATAATTTTAAAAATACCAATCAATGCCCTATACATCTCCCGTCTTGACTACTGTAACATTCACTATTGGACTCCTTGGCCTCTCACTCTTCCTCTCCAGTCTATCTTAAAAATGCCTCATCCATGCCCTTATAATATTCCGTATTGACACTGTAACATGTCTACTACTTTGACTCTGGGCCTCTATTCTCTCTCCTCTCCAGTCTATCTTAAAGCCACCATCGCCTCTTTATAAATGCTCCCAATCTTGATACTGTAACAGTTCTATACTTGGGACTCCTGGCCTCGTCATCTCTCTCCTCTCCAGTCTAATTCTTAAAAAAGCTCATGCATGCCCTTATAACATCTCCTGTTCTTGATACTGTAACCTTCTACTACTTGGATCCCTGGACCTTCTCAATCTCTTCTCCTCTTCAGTCTATCTTATAAATGCCTCATACCATGCCCTTATAATCTCCCGTCTTGACTACGTAACACTTCTACTACTTGGACTCCCGGCCTCTCATCTCTCTCTCCTCCATCTTCTTAAAATAACCCATCATGCCCTTATATCTCCCATCTGGTACTACTGTAAACATCTACTACTTGGACTCACTGGCCTATTCATCTCTCCCTCTCCAGGGATCTCGTAAAACGGCTCATGATGCCCTTATAATCCCAAGTCTTGACTATCGGTAACCTTCTAACACGTTGACTCTAGGCCTTATCTCTCTACCTTTTTCTTCAGTCTATCTTAAAATGCTCATCCATGCCTTATAATTCCGTCTTGACTACTGGGTAACCATTTATCTTGGACTCTCCGGCCATCATCCATCTCTCCTCCTCTCCATTCTATCTTAACATACCCCATCATGCCCTTTATAATCTCCCATCTTGACTCTGTTAACATTCTATAACTTGATCCTGGCCTCTCATGCTCTCTCCTCTCAGTCTATCTTAAAATGTCCATCCATGGCCCTTATAAATCTCCTGTCTTTTGACTACTGCTAACATTCTTACTACTTGGACTCCGGCCTCGTCATCTCTCTCCTCTCAGTCTATCTTAAAAGCTCCAGGCATTCCTTAGAATCTCCCCATCTTGACTACTGTAAACATCTACTACTTGGACTCCTGGCCTCTCATCTCTCTACTCTCCATCTTCTTAAAATTTCATCCATTGCCCTTATAATCTCCCATCTGAACTACGATAACATTCTACTACTTGAACCCCTGGCCTCTCATCTCTCTCCTCTCCAGTCTATCTTAAATGCTCATCCATTGCCCTTATAAATCTCCCGTCTTATACTGTAAACATTCTACTACTTTGGCTCCGCCTCCTCCATCTCTATCCCTATCCAGTATCTTTCTAAAATGCCACATCCATCGCCACCTTATAATCTTCCTGTCCTGACTATGAACATTCTATACTTGACTTGGATCCCGGCCTCTCATCATCTCTCCTCCCAGTCTATAGCTAAAATGATCAATCATGCCCTTATAATCTTTTATCCCATCTTGACTACTGTAACATTTTAAAAGTTGGACTCCCCCGGCATCTTCACTCTCTCCTCCTCCAGCTATATTAAAATGCTCTCCATGACCTTATACTGCCCTCTGTGCTACGGTACCTTCTACTCTACTTGGGACTCCCTCGGGCCTCTCATCTCCTCCTCTCCAGTCTATCTTAAAATCTTCCCATACCATGCCTGGATAATATCCTGTCTTGACTCCTGTAACTTCTACTAACTTTGGACTCCCGTCCCTTCTAATCATCTCTCTCCTCTCCATTCTATCCTTAACAATGCTCATCCCTGCCCTGATAATCTCCCGTCTTGACTACTGTAACATTCTACTAATTGACTTCCTGGCTCTCACTCTCTCCTCTTCAGCTAATCTTAAATGCTCATCCATGCCCTTATAATCTCCCCGTCTGACTACTGTACATTCTTCTACTACTGGACCTCCCCCCGGCCTCTCATCTCTCTCCTCTCCAGTCTATCTTAAAATACCCATCAATCACGCCCTTCATGAATCTCCATCTGACTACTGTAAACATTCCTACTCGATGGAACTCCTGGCCTCTCATCTATTCCTCTCCAGTCTATCTTAAAATCTCATACCATGCACTCTTATAATCCTCCTTGTCTTGACTACATGTAACATTCTACTTACTTGGACTCCTGGCCCTCCTCATCTCTCTCCATCTCCAGTCTATCGTAAATGCTCATCATGCCCTTATAATTCCCATCTTGACTACTTTGTAACAGTCTTTTCTACTGGGACTCCTGGCCTCTCACTCTCTCCTCCCAGTCTTCTTAAATGTTCATCAATTGCCCTTATAAATCTCACCATACTTGACTACTGTAACCACATTACACTACGGACTCCTGGCCTCTCTCTCTCTCCTCTCCAGTCTATGCTTAAATATGCTCATCCATTGCCCTTAAATCTTCCTGTCTTCTTTGACTACTGTAACATTTACTCACTACTTGGACTCCCCGGCCTCCCATTCTCTCTCCTCTCCAGTCATATTCTTAAATTGCCCATCCATTGCCCTTATATACCCTGTCTGCTACTGTACATTCTAACTACTTTGGACTCCCGGCCTCTCAGCTCTTCCTCTCCAGTCTATCCTTAAATGCGCACCATGCCTTATAACTCCTCCAACTCTGACTACGTAACATCACTACTTGGACTCCCGGCCCTTCATCTCTCTCCCTTCCATCATATTAAAAATGCATCGCATGCCCGTTACATAATCTCCCTTCTTACTACTGACATTCTACTACTTGACTCCCCTGGCCTCTCATCTCTCCTCCTCTCAGTCTATCTTAAAATGCCCATCCATGCCCCTTATAATCTCATGTCTTGACTACTGGAACATTCTACTACTTGGGACTCCGGCTATCATCTCTACTCCTATCCATTCTATCTTAAAATGTCATTCCATGCCTATAATCTCCCGTCTTGACTACTGATACATCTATACTACTTGGACTCCCGGCCTCTCATCTCTCCATCTCCAGCTATCTAAAATGGCTCATCCAGCCCTTATAATCTCACGTTTTGTCCTACTGTAACATTCTAACTAATGCTTGGAACTCCCGGCCTTCATCTCTCTCCTCTCCAGTCTATCTTAAAATGCTCATCCCATGCCTCTATCTCCCGCTTCTGGTACGTAAATTCTACTACTTGGACCCAGGCCTCTCATTCTCTCCTCTCCGTCTATCCTAAAATGCTCATCCCATGCCCTTTATCTCTCCGTCTTGACTACGTTAACATTCTAGTGCTTGACTCCGGGCCCTCTCATCTCTCTCTCCTCTCCATCGATATCTAAAATGTCATCCATGCCCTTATAATCTCCCAGTCTTGACTCACTGTACACATTCAACTACTGTTGATCCTGGCACTCTCATCTCGCTCCTCTCCAGTCTATCTTAAACTCGCACAGCTCGGATATCTTTCGCTCTCCTCCCAAAAGAGAACCATCACCCTGATACTTCAGTCCATGGTGGCTTTCCCATCAACAAGAATCCTATTCAATACCCTGGCTTTTATACCTTTAAATCCCTTCACTCTAACTGCCACCTCCTCCACTTGATCTCTCTCTTGGTTCTTATATTCCAGTCATGTCCCTTCGCTCTCTCGCAAGGAAATATTTCTCCAGCCCACCAACTAACACTGCGCCCTCCCCCGCCTTAAACCATTCTCCTTATGTTCCTACCTTTATAACTATCTCTCCCTCTCTCCCTCGCCTTCGCTGCACACATCTAGCACTGTTATCCACCTTCTAAACTGTCTCCTCTCTCGCTCGCCTGGTGATCCATTAATACTTTTACACCTAACTGTTATCCTGTCCTTATAAACTCTCTCCCCTCTCTCGCTTCGCTGAGGTGACATCCATTAATACTTGCCATCCCAGACTGTTATATCCTACCTTTATAATCTCATCTCTCCCTCTCTCGCTTGCCTGGTGGACCATCCATTAATACTTTCACTCTTAGACTGTGTATCTACCTTTTATAACTCTTCTCCGCTCATTCCCTCGTCTTCGCGCTCTGCGGTGACAGAAATCCATTAATACTTTCATCTAGACTGTTATCCTACCTTTATAACTCTCTTCTCTCCCTCTCGCTTCGCTGGTGACATCCAATTAATCTTTCACATTTAGAACTGTATCCACCTTTATAACTCTTCTCCCTCCTCTTCGCCTGATGGTGACATCCCTTAATACTTTCACATAGTAGACTGTTATCCTACCGGTATTAACTCGCCTCGCTCTCCTCTCTCCGGCTTCGCTGGTGACATCCATAATACTTCCATCTAAGACTGTTATCCTTCTTTATAACTCTCTCCTTCTACCCTCGCGCTTCGCCTGGTGACATCCATTAATACTTCCCATCCAGACGGTTTATCCTACCTCTTATAACCTCTCCCTCTCTCCCCTGCTTCGCCGTGACTCAATAAATCTTAGCGTACCACTTTAATCTCCCGTGCTGTGACATCCGTAATGATACTTTCACATCTAGACGTTTATCCTACCTTTATATACTTCCTCACTCTCTCGCTTGCCCTGCCTGGTGAGCATCCGTTAATACTTTACATTCACTTAGACTGTTATCATCCTTTATAACTCTCCACTCTCTCCTCTCCCGTCCCTTGTGTGACATCCGTTAATACTTTCACATCTAGACTGTTCTCCCTACCTTTATAAATCTTCCTCTCTCTCCTTCACCTGGTGACATCCATTAATATTTCAACTAGACTTTATCTACCTTTATAAACTCTCTCCACTCTCTCCGCTCCACTGGTGACATCCATTACATACTTTCCTCGACTGTTAGCCTACCTTTATAACTCTCTCCCTCTCTCATTCGCCTGTGTGACATCCATTAATTTCACATCTAGACCGTTATCCTACCTTTATAACTCTCTCCTCTCTCCCTTCGTCGATGGTGACATCCATTAATACTTTCCATACTAGAACGTTATCTACCTTTATAAACTCTCTCTCCTCTCCGCTCGCTTTCGCCTGTGACATCCATTCAACTACTTTCCATCTAGACTGTTAGCCTACCTTTATAACTCTCCTCCTGCTTCTCCTCGCTTCGACCTCGCTGGTGACATCCATATACTTTCGCATCTAGACTGTTATCCTTCCTTTATACTCTCTCCTTCCTCTCTCCCTCTCTCCGCTTACCGTGTGACATCCATTCTATATACTTCCCATCTAGCTGTTATCCTACCTTTAATAACCTCTCTCCCTCTCTTCCGCTTCGACTTGGTGAACATCCATTATACTTTCCCATCTAGACGTTTATCCTACTAAACTTTTTGAAACTCTCTACTCCTCGCCTCTCCTACTCCTCCTCGCCTTGTGACATCCATTAAGTTTCCCATTAACGTGTTATCCTAGCCTTAGAACTCTTCCCCGCCTCTCCGTCTTCGCCTTGGGAATCCTCTTATTACCTGTTCTAAATCTTGAGATGCCTGTTTAATCCTACCTTTATACTCTCTCCTCTCCTCGCTTCCGGCCGGTGGCTGACAACCCGTTAATTCTTTCACAGTCTAGGACTGTTATCCTACCTTTTATAACTCTCTCCCTCTCCGCTGTCAAGATCTCTTGCTGTGACATACTCTTACAACGCACATCAGATGTTCCACCTACCCTTTTATAACTCTCTCCTCTACTCCTTCGCCTGGTGACAGATTCGTTAATACGTTCACATCTGACTGTTATCCCACCTTTATAACTCTTCCTCTCTCTCTCCTATCGCCTGGTGAACAATCCATATATACTTTCACATCTAGATGTATCCTACCTTTTAACTCTCTCTTCTCTCGGCTCGTCCCGCATCCTGGGTGCTTAGGTGGTACCAGTATAGCATCTTGCAAAGGTATCTACGTTATAACCTATCCCATCCGATTGACGGGCTCCGTTACTTCTCATCTGCTTTATACTTCTTGGTCCTAATCTCTCTTCTCCTCGCTTTCGCCTTGGTGACATCCGTTACATACTTTCAAATGTAGACTGTTATCCTATTTTTATAACTCTCCCCGTCCCTCTTCTCCCTTGCAGCCTGTGAGACATCCCCCATGAATACTTTCAACATCTAGACGTGTTATCTACCTTTTACACTCCTATCTACTTGCTTCGCATGGTGACATCCATTAAATCACTTTCCACCATCTAGACTGTTATACCTTCCTTTTATATCTCTCCTTCTCTCCTCGCCTTGCTGTGACATCCATTACATATAATACTTTACATCTAGACTGTTATCCCTACCTGTATATCTCTCCCTTATCCCTGTCGCCTGTGATACCATATATACTTTCACATCTATGTTAATCCTTCCTTTATAACTTCTCCTTCTCTCGCATCGCCTGGTTACAATCCATAAACTTCACATCTAGACTGTTTACCCCCTCCTTATATCATCCCTCCTTCCCCTTCCGCCTAGGTGACGACATACTACGTTCACATCTAAGACTGGTATTCCTACCCTACTTATAACTCATCCATCTCTCCCTTCGCCTGGGTGACCAGTCCAGTATAATACTCTTTTCACATGGTACGCTGTAGTATCCTATCTACCTTTATAACTACTCACTCCCTCTCTTCTCTCTCGGTCCGCCAGCCGATGCAGGGGTGTTTCCTCTGGGACAATCCCATTACACGCTTACCACAATCTAGCACTTTTATCCGGATACCTTTATAACTCTCCTCTCTCTTGCTTACGCCTGTGACTCCATTAATACTTTCCATCAGACTGTTAAATCCTTCCTTTAACTCTCTCGCCTTTCTCTCGCTTCGGCCTGGTGGACAAACATTAATACTTACCAATCTAGACTGTATCCTTCCTGTTATAACTCTCCACTCCTTATCTCCGTCGCTTCGCACCTGGTGACGTCCATTAATACTTCACATCTAGTACTGTTATCCTACCGTATAACTCTGTCCTCTCTCCTTCCGCCTGGTTACATCATTAATACTTTCCCATCTAGACTGTTTGCCTTTATACCTTCCGCTCCTTACTCCCTTCTCTCTTCTCTCGCTTCGACTGGTGACATCATTATACTTTCACATCTAGACTTGTTATCCTCTTATAACATCTCTCTCTTCTCGCTTCGAGAGCGACAGTGGTGGACATCCATTATATTTCCCATCTAGACTGTTTATCCTTTCGGTTATATATACTCTCTCCTTCTCTGCTTCGCCTGTGACATCCATTAATATCTTTTCACATCTAGACTGTTATTCCTACCTGTATAACTCTCCTCCCCTCTCCCCCTATCGCTGGTGACAATCCATTAATTACTTTCAACTAGACGTGTTATCCTTCCTTTATAACTCTCTCCTTCGTCCTCGCTCGCTGGTTGACATCATTAATACTTTCCACATCTAGACTGTTATCTTCTTTACTAACTCTATCCTCCTTCTCTCAGCTTCGCCGGTGACATCCTTAATACTTTCATCATCAGACTGTATACTCCTACCTGTATAACTCTCTCCCCGCGTCCCTCGCCGTGGTGACATCCATTAATACTTCACATCTAGACTGTTATCCTCCTTCCTTTATTAACTCTCATCTCTTCTTCCGCTTCGCCTGGTGAAATCCATTTAATATTCACATCTCTAGACTGTTAATCCTACTGATAACTCTCTCTCCCCTCTCTCGCCTTCCTCCCTTGCCTGGTGAATCATTAATACTGTCCCATCTAGGATGTTATCCGTCCTGTATAACTCTCTCCTTCTCTCGCATCTCCGCTTCCCTGGTGACATCATTAATACTTTCACATCTAGACTGTTATCGCTACATTTATAACTCTCTCCCTCTCCCTCCCTAAGGTACTTGACTACTCCCCTTAGACTGTGATCTCTTATTTCGTCGCTTCCTGGACATCCCTTAATACCTTTCACATCTAACTGTTATCTTACCTTGTATAACGTCTCTCCTCCGTCCTCTCGCTTGCCTGGTGAATCCTTCATACTTCCGACTAGACTGTTATCCTACCTTTATACAACTCCTCCCCGTCTCTCGCTTCGCTGGTGACATCCACTAAACTTTCCCACTAGAAACGTGTACTGTTACCCTTTCTAAACTCTCTCCGCACTCTCCTTCCCGCGACTGGTGAATCCTTAATATATTCACAGTCCGTAACTGTTATTCTACTTTTGAATAACTCCTCTCCATCTCTCTCCCGTCGGCCTGGTCATTCCATTAATACTTCACTCTAGACTGTTTCCTACCTTTATAACCTTCTCTCTCTCTCCCTTTCTCTCGTCCTCCTCCTTCCTTCGCCTGGTGAAATCCATTAATACTTTCACATCTAAACTGTTATCCTTACCTTTATAATCTCTCTCCTTCTCCCTCGCTTGCTGGGTGACATCATTAATACTTTCAGTCCAGATGTTATCCTTACCTTAAGATCATCTCTCCCTCCCTCTCGCCACTCTCTCCGCCTTCGTGGTGAACATCCATTAATACTTTCACTCTAGACTGTTATCCACTTTATAACTCTCTCCCTCTCTCAGCTTTCGCCATTGGTGACAGCATTAATTAAACTTTCCCATACGAGACTGTTATCCACACTTATAACTCTCTCCCTCTCTCGCTATCGCCTGGTGAATCAAATAATACTTTCCCATCTAGACTGTTTCCCTACCTTTATAACTCTCTCCCTTAGGGCGAATCCTCTGATGCGCTCGCCTGGTGACATCCATTAATACTTTCATCTATCTAGTTACTCGTTATAAATCCTCTTCGTTCAGGTCATCCATTTTTAATAGAAGTTATCTCTCCGTACTCTCCATCTCCTCTCTTCGCTTCGAATGGGTGACTCCTTAATACTTTCCCTCTAGACCGTTATCCTTACCTTTATCTACCTCCTCCCTCATCCTTCGCCTGGTGAAACATCCATTAATACTTTCACACTAGAACCGTGATCCTCCACCTTTAATATCTCTCCTCTCTCTCCCTTTCTGGTGGGCCATCCATTAAACTTTCCCATCAGACTGTTATCCTACCTTATAAACTCTCTCCCTCTGCTTTCGCATGCGTCACATCATTAATACTTTCATCACAGCTCTGAGACCTACTTATACTCTTATCTCGTTCCGGTACCTGCAGGTACATCTTTACGTCACCTGGGGTCGACATTTACTCTCTCCCTCTCCGGATCGCCTGGTGACATCCATTAATACTTTCAATCTATACTGTTTATCCTACCCTTTATATAACTCTCTCCTCCTCTCTCCCCTCTCACCCGCTTCGCTGTGACATCACCTTAAAATTCACATCTAGATGTTACATCCTACACTTTATAAAACTTCCTCACCTCTCGCCTTGCCTCTGGTGCCATCCAGTAATTACTTTACATCTAGACGTATCTACCTTTATAACTTCTCCTCTCTCCGCTTCGCCTGGTGACATCCATTAATACTTTCACATATTAGACTGTTCTCCTAACTTTATAACTAGCCTTCAACTCGCTCTCCCTAGCTGCGTCGGTCGCTTGGGACCTGGTGACACCATTAATACTTTCATCTAGGCCTGTAGTTTCTATCCTTTATAACTCTCCTCCCTCTCTCCGCGCTTCGCCTGGTGACACCATTAATACTTTTCAACATAAGACGTGTATCCTAGCTTTTAACTCTCTCCCTCTCCTCTCCGCCTTCGCCTGGTGACATCCATTAATTACTTTCACATCCTAGACTGTTTCCTACCTTGTATAACTCTCTCCTCTCTCCGCTCGCCTGTGAACATCCATTAACTTTCCACATCTAGAATGTTATCCTACCTTTTACTCCTCCCTCTCTCGCTTCGCCTGGTGAACATCCTTAATACTTTCACATCTAGACTGTTATCTTACCTTTATATCTCGCCCTCTCTCGCTTCGCCCTATGTGACATCCCTTAATATTTCACACATCTAGACTGTTATCCTACCTTTATACTTTCCTCCCCATCTCCCACTAGCTTCGCCTGGTGACACATCCATTAATTACTTTCACATCTAGACTGTTATACTATCTTTATAACTCTCCTCCCACTCATCGCTCGCCTGGGACAACTCCTTAATATTTCTTTCCATATAGACTGTTATCTACCGTTTATAAACTCTCTCCCTCTCCTCCCTTCGCCTGGTGACACCATTAATACTTTCACATCTAGAACTGTCTATCCTAACCCCATAGTAATGCCGTTTGTATATATGTGTGTGTGTCTATATATATATAGTATTAATACATGGTACCTGGCCAGAATATGGACAGACTATGTGCACATAGTAATGCCTATTGTATATATGTGTGTGTGTCTATATATATATAGTATTAATACATGGTACCTGGCCAGAAATATGGACAGACTATGTGCACATAGTAATGCCTATTGTATATATGTGTGTGTGTCTATATATATATAGTATTAATACATGGTACCTGACCAGAATATGGACAGACTATGTGCACATAGTAATGCCTATTGTATATATGTGTGTGTGTCTATATATATATATAGTATTAATACATGGTACCTGGCCAGAATATGGACAGACTATGTGCACATAGTAATGCCTATTGTATATATGTGTGTGTGTCTATATATATATAGTATTAATACATGATACCTGGCCAGAATATGGACAGACTATGCACATAGTAATGCCTATTGTATATATGTGTGTGTGTCTATATATATATAGTATTAATACATGGTACCTGGCAAATATGGAAACGACTATGTGCACATAGTAATGCCTTTGTATATATTTGTGTGTGTCTTATTATAATAGTATTAATACATGGTAACCGTGGCCAGAATATGGACAGACTAATGTGACATGTAATGCCGTTTGTAATATGTGTGTGTGTCTATATCTATTAGTATTAATACATGGTACACTGCCAAATATGGACAGACTATGTGCACATAGTAATGCCTATTGTATTAATGTGTGTGTGGTCCTAATATAATATAAGTATTAATACATAGGTACCTGCCAGAATATGGACAGACTATGTGCACATAGTAATGCCTATTGTATATATGTGTGTGTGTGTCTATCTATATAATAGTATTAATACATGATACCTGGCCAGAATATGGACAGACTATGTGCACATAGTAATGCCGTTTGTATATATGTGTGTGTGTCTATATAGTATAGTATTAATACATGGTAACCTGGCAGAATAAGGCACGACTATGTGCACATAGTATGCCTTTGTATATATGTGTGTGTGTTCTATATATATATTATTAAATACATGGTACCTGGCCAGAATATGGACAGACTATGTGCACATAGTAATGCTTTGTTATATATGTGTGTGTGTCTATATATATATATTAATACATGGTACCTGGCCAGAATATGGACAGACTATGTGCACATAGTAATGCCTATTGTATATATGGTGTGGTGTCTAATATATATAGTATTAATACATGAGTACCTGCCAAATATGGACAGACTATGTGCACATAGTAATGCCTATTGTATATATGTGTGTGTGTTATATATATATAGTATTAATACATGTACCTGCCAGAATATGGACAGACTATGTGCACATAGTAATGCCTATTGTATATATGTGTGTGTGTGTCTATATATATATATATTAATACATGATACCTGGCCAGAATATGGACAGACTATTTGCACATAGTAAATGCCTATTGTATAATGTGTGTGTGTCTATATATATATAGTATTAATTCATGGTAACCTGGCCACAGAATATGGAACAGACTATGTGCACATAGTAATGCCGTTTGTTATATTGTGTGTGTCTATATATATACTAGTATTAATACATGGTCCTGGCCAGAATATGGACAGACTATGTCACATAGTAATGCCGTTTTGTATATATGTGTGGTGTGTCTATATATATAATTATTATACTTGTACCTGCCAGAATATGGACAGACATTGTCACATAGTATGCCTATTGTCTATATGTGTGTGTCTATATATATACTAGTATTATACATGATACCTGGCCGAATATGGCAGACTATGTGCACATAGTAATGCTATTGTATATATGTGTGTGTGTTCTATAATAATAGTTAATACATGGTCCTGGCAGATATGGACAGACTATGTGCACATGTAATTCGCTATTGTATATATGGTGTGGTGTCTATATATATATAGTAATTAATACACTGTAACCTGGCCAGAATATTGACAGACATGTGCACACGTAATGCCTTTTATATATGTGTGTGTGTCTATATATATATATAGTATTAATACATGGTACCCTGGCCAGAATATGGACAGACTATGTGCACATAGTAATGCCGTTGTATATATGTGTGTGTGTCTATATATATAGTATTAATACATGTCACTGGCCAAATATGACAAGACTATGTGCACCTAGTATGCCTATTTGTATATGTGTGTGTGTCTTATATATATAGATAATACATGATCCTGGCCAGAATATGGACAGACCTATGTTGCACATAGTAATGCCGTTTGTATATATTGTGTGTGTCTATAATATATAGTATTAATACATGGTACCTGGCCAGAATATGGCAACTAGTGCACATAGTAATGCCGTTTGTATATTGTGTGTGTGTCTATATATATATAGTATTAATACCATGGTACTTGGCCAGAATATGACAGACTATGTGCACATAGTAATCCTATTGTATTATGTGTTGTGTCAATATATATATAGTATTATTACATGTACCTGCCAGAATATGGACAGCACTATGTGCACATTATAATGCTCTTGTATTATGTGTGTGTGTCTATATTTATATAGTATTAATACATGATACCTGGCCAGAATATGGACAGACTATGCACATAGTAATGCCTATTGTATATATGTGTGTGGTGTCTATATATATATATGTATTAATACATGTACCTGGCCAGAATATGGATCAGACTATGTGACATAGTAATGCTACTTGTATATATGTGTGTGTGTCTATATAATCAAGTATTAATATACCTGGTACCTGGGCCGTAATATGGACAGACTATGTGCACAAGTAATGCCTATTGTATTATTAGTGTGTGTCTATATAATATAGTATTAATACATGGTTACCTGGCAGCAATATGGACAGACTATTCACATAGTAATGCCTATGTATTATATTGTTGTGTGTCTATATATAATATAGTATTTAACATGGTACCCTGGCCGATAAAGACCACGTATAATGAGTCTTGTTGCTACATCGTCCATAAATATCATTGAAGCAGTAAGAATATGGTCTGCGTTCCACTATTGGCCAAATGATTCGTGTGTCTTTAATGGACAAGTACACGGCTTGTTTCACCTAATCCGTCCATAAACTCTTGTTTTTATTTTCCCATTTTTTTGGTCATTTGTTCATAGTAGATTTTATCACTTTTTCCAGTCTAAGTTCATCCTATAGTAAGGAGTCTCCTCCCACTGGATTTTATCCTATAGTAAGGAGTCTCCTCCCACTGGATTTTATCCTATAGTAAGGAGTCTCCTCCCCTGGATTTTTATCCTATAAGTAGGATTCTCCTCCCCCTGGCTTTCATCCTATGTAAGGAGATCTCCTCCACTGGATTTTATCCTATATAAGGAGTCTCCTCACTGGATTTTATCCTATAGTAAGGAGTCTCCTCCCCCTGATTTTATCCTTAGTAAGGGTCCCTCCCCCTGGATTCATCCTATAGTAAGGAGTCTCCTCCCACTGGATTTTTATCCTATAGTATGGAGTCTCCTCCCACTGGATTTCATCCCTATAGTAGGAGTCTCCTCCCACTGGATTTCATCCTATAGTAAGGAGTCTCCTCCCACTGGTTTTCATCCTATATTAAGATCCTCCTCCCACTGGATTTTATCCTATAGTAAGGAGTCTCCTCCCCTGGATTTCATCCTATAGTAAGGAGTCTCCCCCCTGGATTTTATCCTATAGTAAGGAGTCTCCTCCCACTGGATTTTATCCATAGTAGGAGTCTCCTCCCCTGGATTTCATCCTATAGTAGGAGTCTCCTCCCACTGGATTTCATCCTATAGTAAGGAGTCTCCTCCCACTGGATTGTATCCTATAGTAAGGAGTCTCCTCCCCCTGGATTCATCCTATAGTAAGGAGTCTCCTCCCACTGGATTTCATCCTATAGTAAGGAGTCTCCTCCCACTGGTTTTCATCCTATAGTAGGAGTCTTCCTCCCACTGGATTTTATCCTATAGTAAGGAGTCTCCTCCCCCTGGATTTCATCCTATAGTAGGATGTCTCCTCCCACTGGATTTTTCCTATAGTAAGGAGTCTCCTCCCCTCTGGATTTCATCCTATAGTAGGAGTCTCCTCCCACTGGATTTCATCCTATAGTAAGGAGTCTCCTCCCACTGGATTTCATCCTATAGTAAGGAGTCTCTCCTCCCCTGGATTTCATCCTATAGTAAGGAGTCTCCTCCCCTGGATTTCATCCTATAGTAAGGAGTCTCCTCCCTGTTTCATCCTAAGTAAGGAGTCTCCTCCCCCTGGATTTCATCCTATAGTAAGGAGTCCTCCTCCCACCTTGGATTTCATCCTATAGTAGGAGTCTCCTCCCACTGGATTTCATCCTATAGTAAGGAGTCCCTCCCACTGGATTTCATCCTATAGTAAGGAGTCTCCTCCACTGGATTTCATCCTATAGTAAGAGTCTCCTCCACTGGATTCATCCTATAGTAGGGTCTCCTCCCACTGGATTTCATCCTATAGTAAGGAGCTCCTCCCACTGGATTTCATCCTATAGTAAGGAGTCTCTTCCACTGGATTTCATCCTATAGTAAGGAGTCTCCTCCCACTGTTCACCTATAGTAAGGATTCTCCCACGGATTTCTCCTTAGTAAGGAGTCTCCTCCCCGTATCCTATAGAGTCTATTTTTCATCCTATAGTAAGGAGTCTCCTCCGATTGGATTTCATCCTATAGTAAGGAGTGTCCTCCGACTGTATTATCCTATAGTAAGGAGTCTCCTCCCACATAATTTCATCCTATGGAAAGGAGTCTCCTCCCACTGGATTTCATCCTATAGCAAGGAGTCTCCTCCCACTGGTTTTCATCCTATAGTCAGGAGTCTCCTCCCACTGGATTTCATCCTATAGTAAGGAGTCTCCTCCCACATAATTTCATCCTATGGAAAGAGTCTCCTCCCACTGGATTTCATCCTATAGCAAGGAGTCTCCTCCCACTGGTTTTCATCCTATAGTCGGAGTCTCCTCCCACTGGTTTCATCCTAATAGTAAGGAGTCTCCTCCCACTGGATTTCATCCTATAGTAAGGAGTCTCCTCCCACGGGATTTCATCCTATGTAAGCAGTCTTTTCCACTGGATTTCATTCTATATAAGGAGTCTCCTCCCACTTAATTTCATCCTATATAAAGGAGTCTCCTCCCCTTAATTTAATCCTATAGTAAGGAGTAGCCTCCCACATAATTTCATCCTATGGAGATCTCCTCCCACTGATTTCATCCTATAGTAAGGAGTCTCCCTCCCTGGATTTCTCCGTATAGTAGGGTCTCCTCCCACTGGGTTTTTCTCCTATAGTCAGGAGTCTCCTCCCAACTGGATTTCATCCTATACGTAAGGAGATCTCCTCCCTCTGGATAATGATATGTAGGGTCTCCTCCCACTGGATTTCATCCTATAGTAAGGAGTTCCTCCCTGATAATGATAAGTAGGAGTCTCCTCCCACGGATAATGATATGGTAAGGGTCTCCTCCCACTGGATATGATATAGAGTATGGAGTCTCCTCCCACTGGATTTCTTTTTTTTTTTTTTTCATTTGTTTTATTGAGAATTTTTCCATTTAGTATTAACAAACAAATAATACATTAAAACAAAACAATTGCAGGGTCTGTACAATAGTTCCGGCATACTTA
>JAACNH010001015.1:7500-65059 GCA_019447015.1 Hymenochirus boettgeri | reverse complement strand
TAGGAGTCTCCTCCCCACTGGATTCATCCTATAGTAAGAGTCTCCTCCCACTGGATTTCATCCTATAGTAAGGAGTCTCCCCACTGGATTTCATCCTATAGAAGGAGTCTCCTCCACTGGATTTCATCTATAGTAAGGAGTCTCCTCCCACTGGGTTTATCACTATAGTAAGGAGTCTCCTCCCACTGGTTTTATCCTATAGTAAGGAGTCTCTCTCTGGATTTCATCCATAGTAAGGAGTCTCCTCCGATGGATTTCATCCTATAGTAAGGAGTGCTCCTCCGGACGTATATCCTATCGATCCTATAGTAAGGAGTCTCCTCCCACATAATTTCATCCTATGGAAAGGAGTCTCCTCCCACTGGATTTCATCCTATAGCAAGGAGTCTCCTCCCACTGGTTTTCATCCTATAGTCAGGAGTCTCCTCCCACTGGATTTCATCCTATAGTAAGGAGTTAATTTTCGCTCCATGTGTTTTGCTGAGGTCGATATTCCTGATGTTCAGTATAGTAGGTGAGTAGTTTGATTCGTAGATGGAATCCAGAGTGTGGATGTGGAGTGTAATGGTGACATTATGCTGTTTTCTAGGATAACCCAATCTGTGGAGTCTGCTTCATTTATCCATTCAGATAATTGTGCTATTCTAGCAGCTTTGTAGTATTGGTGGAGGATGGGGAAGGAGAAGCCTCCTTTAAGTTGCTCTTATTCTGGGGTCTTTGCCTCTCCACACAAATCTAAACCATTGCTTTGTAGGGGTTCCAGCTCCGTTATTTTTAGTGGGATGGGGAGAAGCTCGAAATAAATTAAGTATTTTGGGGAGGAGTATAATAGTAAAAGTAACATAGTAAACATAGTAATTACTGTTGAATAAAGACATACGTCCATCCAGTCCAACTATTCACCCTCCCTTATATTATATATATATTTTTTTTTTTAACCCTACCTAACAGTTGATCCAGGTATCCAGGGTTATAGCGTTGATTCTTTCCTATTGATGAGATTTATGATTGAGTCCAGGAAGATAGTATCTTATGAGATATTTAAACAATTGTTGTGTAGTTTTATGGAACAGTGTGTCTCTTTATGGTGGTGTGTTACTAGGTATTTAAATGACTCAGTTGTTTACGTAATTTGAGATAGTTAGTAGGGAATCGCTTAGAGTTTGTGGTATATTTGAATGTATGCTACTGACTTTGAATGGTTGACCTGAATACCGGATATGGATCTGAAGTTATCCAATAAGTGGATGTATGATGGAATGGATGTTAGTGGTTGGTTATGGATAGGGTGTGTCGTCTGTGAAAAGCATAAGTGTGTTTCCGATCCTGCTACTGAAATGCCCTTGATATCTGGGGAAGATCGTATGATGGCTCGATGCATAGTGCAAACGGCAAGTGGTGATAGTGGGCATCCTGCCTTGTTCTGTTCCGGATGTTTATGGTTTCGACGGTATCCCATGTTGGGTACTTCGTTCTGGGGTCATTGTATAGGCATAGACTGGCTGGATAAGGGTGAGGGAAGTCTGAATGCAATTAGAACTCTCTGTAGGTAAGTCCAGTCAATGCTGTCGAAGGCCTTTTTGACGTCTAAAGATAGTGTTGGAAATTTGTGTGAGTGTGCTATATGCATGAGAGTTCTGAGTTTTCTATGTTGTCGTACTGTGCCGTCCGGGGATGAAGCCTGTTGGTTCATGGTGTATTAGTTAGGTATGTTATGTAGTCTATGGCTATGAATTTTGCGTGAAGTTTAACATCATTGTATCAGTGATATCGGCCTGAGTTTGTGAGTTTGTTGGTCTCTGTCTGACTTGGGATGACTTGATGTGTGTCTTGCCGTGAGAGATTCTGTACAGTTCATAGTTCGTTGGCTAGCTTTAAGAAATGTGGTGCTAACGTGTCGTAGTGTGTCTGTGTAGGTAGAGTGTAGTGAATCTGTCTGGGCCTGGTGATTTTCCTTGAGGGGAAGCTTTTCAAGGCTGATTGAGTTCTTCTTCCTTGAAGGGGGCTTGAAGTTGTGTAAAGCATCGGAAGAGGTTATTGTGGGTAGTTTAGTGTTTAGGAAGTTGTTTATTTTGTTGCAACATTGTTAGTTAGAAGCGTGTTGGCCGCTATACCAATTTTTGGTAATATTGTGCGAATATGGGAGGATATTTTCTTTGGGTCGTGTTCTAATGTGCCTGATTTTGTGCGAAGTGGGAGAAGTTGTGTTTTGTGTGAGTCTGTTATTTAGTTTCGAGCGAGCATGGACTCGGGTTTGTTCTTCATACAGAAAGAAGTGTTAATATTGAGAGCTTTCTCTGCATTGTGTGACAGTAGAGTTCATTGTAGATTGATTCCCAGTGGGTAGCTAATTTCTGCTCTAGTGTTTTGATTTGTTGTAAAAGTGTTTGTGAATTTTTTTTTCTTCTTTATCTGGTTGGTTTGTAGCTTATGACCCAATTTCATTTCTTCTTTGGATACACAATGGGACTCGAGATGAAACTTAATCTTATTAGGATTTAATGATTTATATCAGATCCTGTAACTCACCCACCTCTATTCAAATGGTGGTCTCTAAAGCTAGCTACACACAGTACAGATTTCTGAAAGATGACAGATGATCTGCAAGATCCTGTCTCCCCATCATTCAAGGGATCTGCAAACACACAGTCCCGAGAGTTCTCCCTATGAATATCATTGAACTTACATAAGAAGAAAGCTCGGGACTGTGCGTATCATCGGTGCGCTAGACTCTCTATAGGGAGTCTAGCGGGGCCGATGGAAATTTTGTCCTTTTTCGTTTCCCGAACGGCGCGCGGCCGCCAAACGATCGGTCGGCCGCGCACTCGTTCGGGAAACGAACGTACACACATAACGATTAAGCCCGATACCGTCGGATCCGACGGTTCGGGGCTTAATCGTTAATGTGTGTACCCAGCTTAGGTTGGGTTTTGCTTTGTATGTAACCTTAGATTATGTTATCTCATAATTATCATATTTCATTTCCCCTATATAAACTGCGGTTAAGGATAAAGAACTCAACGTGCCAGGTTGTGTAGGGTGTTAGGCCTGTTAAGCGTCCAGGTTGTGTAGGGTGTTAGCCCTGTTAACGTCAGGTTGTGTAGGGTGTTAGGCCCTGTTACGTCCCAGGTTGTGTAGGGTGTTAGGCCCTGTTAACGTGCCAGGTTGTGTAGGGTGTTAAGCCCTGTTAACGTCCCAGGTTGTGTAGGGTGTTTGGCCCTGTTAACGTGCCAGGTTGTGTAGGGTGTTAGGCCCTGTTAACGTCCCAGGTTGTGTAGGGTGTTAGGCCCTGTTAACGTCCCAGGTTGTGGGTGTTAGGCCCTGTTAACGTCCCCGGTTGTGTAGGGTGTTAGGCCCTGTTAACGTGCCAGGTTGTGTAGGGGTTGGCTGTAACGTGCAGGTTGTAGGGTGTTAAGCCCTGTTAAGTCCCAGGGTTGTGTAGGGTGTGTTGGGCCCTGTTACGGCCAGGGTTGTGTAGGGTGTTAGGCCCTGTTAACGTCCCAGGTTGTGTAGGGTGTTAGGCCCTGTTAACGTCCCAGGTTGTGTAGGGTGTTAGGCCCTGTTAACGTCCCAGGTTGTGGAGGGTGTTAGACCCGTAAACGTCCCAGGTGTGTAGGTGTTAGGCCTGTTAACGTGCACAGTTGTGTAGGGTGTTAGACCTGTAAACGTCCCCAGGTTGTGTAGGGTGTTAGGCCCTGTTAAACGTGGCCAGGTTGTGTAGGGTGTTAGGCCTTGTTAACGTGCCAGGTTGTGTAGGGTGTTAGGCCCTTAAAGTCCCCGGTTGTGTGAGGGTGTAGGCCCTGTTAACGTCCCAGGTTGTGTAGGGTGTTAGGCCCTGTTAACGTCCCAGGTTGTGTAGGGTGTTAGGCCCTGTTAACGTCCCAGGTTGTGTAGGGTGTTAGGCCCTGTTAACGTCCCAGGTTGTGTAGGGTGTTAGGCCCTGTTAACGTCCCAGGTTGTGTAGGGTTTTAGGCCCTGTTAACGTCCCAGGTTGTGTAGGGTGTTAGGCCCTGTTAACGTCCCAGGTTGTGTAGGGTGTTAGGCCCTGTTAACGTGCCAGGTTGTGTGGGTGTTAGGCCCTGTTAACGTCCCAGGTTGTGTAGGGTGTTAGACCCTGTAAACGTCCCAGGTTGTGTAGGGTGTTAGGTCCTGTTAACGTGCCAGGGTGTGTAGGTGTGAGGGCCGTTAACGTGCAGGTTGTGTAGGGTGTTAGGGCTGTTAACGTGCCAGGTTGTGTAGGTGTTAGGCCTGTTAACGTACCAGGTTGTGTAGGGTGTTAGGCCCTGTTAACGTTCCAGGGGTGTAGGGTGTTAGACCCTGTAAACGTCACAGTTGTGTAGGGTGTTAGGCCCTGTAAACGTCCCAGGTTGTGTAGGGTGTTAGGCACTGTTAACGTGCCAGGTTGTGTAGGGTGTTGGCCTGTTAATGTCCCATGGGTAGATGTTGCCCAGGTTGTAGGGTGTTAGGCCCTGTTAACGTCCCAGGTTGTGTAGGGTGTTAGGCCCTGTTAAGTCCCAGTGTAGGGTGTTGGCCCCTGTTAACGTGCCAGGTTGTGAAGGGGTTAGGCCCTGTTAACGTCCCAGTTGTGTAGGGTGTTAGGCATGTTAACGTCAGGTTGTAGGGTGTTAGGCCATGGTAATCCCAGGTGGTAGGGTGTTAGGCCCTGTTAACGCCCAGGGTGAGTGGTGTTAGGCCTGTTAACGTCCCAGGTTGTGTAGGTGTTAGGCCTGTTAAGTCCCAGGTGTTGTGTAGGGTGTTAGGCCCTGTAACGTCCCAGGTGTGTAGTGGTGTTAGGCCCTGTTAACGTCCAGGTTGTGTAGGGTGTTAGACCCTGTAAACGTCCCAGGGTGTGTAGGGGTTAGGCCTGTTAACGTGCCAGGTTGTGTAGGGGTGTTAGCCCTGTAAACGTCCCCAGGTTGTGTAGGGTGTTAGGCCTGTGTAACGTCCCAGGTTGTGTAGGGTGTTAGGCCTGTTAACGTCCCAGGTTGTAGGGTGTTAGGACCCTGGTAACGTCCAAGGTTGTGTAGGGTGTTAGGGCCTGTTAACGTCCCAGGTTGTGTTAGGGTGTTAGGCCTGTTAACGTGTGCCAGGTGATGTGAGGTGTTAGGCCCTGTTAACGTCCAAGGTTGTTGTAGGGTGTAGGCCTGTAAAGTGCGGTTTTGAAGGATGTTAGGCCTGTTAACGTCCAGGGTAGTGTTTAGGCCCGTTAATGTCCCAGGTGTGTAGGGTGTTAGGCCCTGTTAACGTCCCAGGTGTGTAGGGTGTTAGGCCCTGTTAACGTCCCAGGTGGTGTAGGGTGTTAGGCCCTGTTAACGTCCCAGGTTGTGTAGGGCTGTTAGGCCCTGTTAAGTCCAGGTTGTGTATGGTGTTAGGCCCTGTAATTGTCCCAGGGTGTGTAGGGTGTTAGGCCCTGTTAACTCCCAGGTTGTGTAGGTGTTAGCCCTGTTAAGTCCAGGTGTGTAGGGTGTTAGGCCCTGTTAACGTCCCAGGTTGTGTAGGGTGTTAGGCCCTGTTAATATTGCGTGTTTCATGTGCTGACGGTCTGGTGTCTTTCTGGGTCGTGCGCGGTGATTTTGGAGCGACACTTGTCCAGTGTGGTTTGGGAGACGGGATCCTTGTTTGGTGAATCGTTGGTTGGGGATGACCTGAGGATTGTGGCAGGAATTCATCTTGTTGATCGGGTGAGGAAATTGAGATATTTCATTACTGACAGCGTCAATGGGAATCCCCATCTGTGCAAAGTTAACAATGATGGAGGTGCACTCTCTCCAACACTGGGTGCAGACACCTCTATAGGTTCTTCCTTAGGAAAACCGTCGACTCCGCAGGAAACAACATAACAACTGAGGGTCGCACTCCAAAGCTTTAGCAAATTTTATTGTGAACCACACACAACATCACATCACAACGTTTCGGGGGATGCCCCTTCTTCAGGTGATAAAGTGCAATAGTGCTTCAAAGAATATAAAGATGTTGAGCATAGGTCTTACACCTGAAGAAGGGGGTATCCCCCGAAACGTTGTGATGTGATGTTGTGTGTGGTTCACATAAAATTTGCTAAAGCTTTGGAGTGCGGACCCCAGTTGTATTTTGTTTCCTGCGGAATCCCCATCTGTACTTTAGGTTATGATGTAATAAGGTGTCCAGGTCCTGGTACAACTGTATCTTATCCCCACGATGTTCTACTTGGGGTTGAGTTCTGGAGGCCGTCACAATAGATTCTCTGTAGTTTACTATAACGTCTCCCGGTCGGTCTGGTCTCTAATCTCCGAGTACGGTCACATCCTATTTCCTGTGTTTCTATCTCTGTTGGCAGAACGCTGCCGTGTGGTCGGAGGCGGTTTCCAGCGTAACCTAGTGGAGCTATTTCTTGTTTAACTTCGCCAATGATCTTACCCTGTGATGACTGAATGATTTTTTCTATGTTGTAGTGTAGATCTCTGAGGTCTGGGCTGTGCCGCGAGTCTTCACCGCCGCCATCTTGGCTGGGTGCTGGTGTGCTGGGTCGGGACATGTAGTTTGCAATATCCGACTTCCCAGGTTGTTTTTCTTTGCGTGGACCCATCTATATTGTCCTGTAGGCTGTGAAGCTGAAGAAGGTGCTTTTTTGGTTTAAATCAATGCTCGTTTTGTTGTATTAATCGGCTTGGAGTAAGGAAGCGCTAGCCAGGTACGTCCGCTCCCATTGCCGGTCAGACTTCGCCCCCCCAACTGGATTTCATCGTATAGTAAGGAGTCTCCTCCCACTGGATAATGATATTCTAGTAAGGGGTCTCCTCCACTGGCAATTTCATCCTATAGTAAGGATCTTCCTCCCACTGGATTTCATCCATAAGTAAGGGTCCCTCCCCCTGTATTTCATTCTATAGTAAGGTGTCCCTCCCACTGGTTTAATCCTTTAGTAAGGAGGTCTCCTCCACTGGATTTCATCCTAAGTAAGGAGTCTCCCCCACTGGATTTCATCATATTAAGGAGTCTCCTCCCACTGGACTAATGATATAGTAAGGAGTCTCCTCCCACTGGATTTATCCTAGTAAGGAGTCTCTCCCCCTGGATTTCATTCTATGTAAAGGTGGTAAGGAGTCCTCCATCCACTGGATAATGATTATAGTAAGGAGTTCCTCCCACTGGATTTCATCTATAGGAGGAGTCTACTCCCCCCTGGGATTTATTCTTATAGTAAAGGAGCTATCCCACTGGTTTTCGTCCTATAGTCAGGAGTTCCTCCCAATGGATTTCACTATAGTAGGATTTCCCCCACTGGATATCAGGAGTCTCCTCCCACTGGATTTCATCCTATAGTAAGGAGTCTCCTCCCACATAATTTCATCCTATGGAAATATATGGAATAGGTGATAGAGATGGGGTATGAGTATTTCCTGTGTATATGGAATAGTGATAGACCTGGGGATATTAGTATTCCTGTTTGATCTGGATAGTGATAGACCTGGGGTATTAGTATTTCCTTGTGTATATGGAATAGTGATAGACCGGGGATGGAGATATTAGTTAGTTCGTGGTATATGGAATCGTGATAGCGTGGGGCATTTTATTAGTTATTTCTGGGTATATGAATGTGATAGACATGGGGATATTAGTATTTCCTGGGTATAGGAATATTGATGACCTGGGGAGATTAGTATTTCCTGTGTATATGGAATAGTGAAGAGTGGGGATTTCGTATTCTGTGTTAGGAATAGTGATGAGCTGGGGATATTTAGTAGTCTGTGTCTATGGAAATAGTGATAAGACCTGGGGATATAGTATTTCTGTGTAGATGGAATAGGATTAGACCTGGGGATATTAGTATTTCCTGGTATATGGAATTAGTGATAGATTCCCCCTCCTGGGGAATTAGTATTTCCGTGTATATGGAATTAGTGATAGACCTGGGGATATTAGTATTCCTGTGTATATGGAATTACTGATAGACCTGGGGATATTAGTATTTGACACTGGGATATGGCATTAGTGATAGACTGGGGAGATTAGATTTCCTGTGTATATGGAAAGTGATAGAGCTGGGGAATAGGGATATTCGTCTTTTCCTGTGTATTGGATAGTGAAGACCTGGGGATATTAGATTCCTGTGTAATTATGAAAGTGATAGAACATGGGGATATTAGTATTCCTGGGTATATGGAATAGTGATAGACCTGGGGATATTAGTATTTCCTGGGTATATGGAATAGTGATAGACCTGGGGATATTAGTATTTCATGTGTATATGGAATAGTGAAGAAGCTGGGGATATTAGTATTCCGGTACATGGAATAGTGACTTAGACCTGGGATATTAGTATTTCTGTGTATATGGAATAGTGATAGAGCTGGGGATATAGTATTTCTGGTATTATGAAATAGTGATAGACCTGGGGATATTAGTATTTCCTGGTATATGGAAGAGTGTAGGACCTGGGGATATTAGTATTCCTGTGTATTAGGATAGTGATAGAGCTGGGGATATATTATTTACTGTGTATATGAAAAATAGTGATAGACCTGGGGATAGTAGTATTTCCTGGATATGGAATAGTGGATAGACCTGGGGGCATTAGTATTCCTGGTATATGGACTAGTGATAGACGGGGGATAGTAGTATTTCCTGTGTATATGGAATAGTGATAGAGCTGGGGGATATTAGTAGTACCTGGTGTATATGGAAATAGTGATAGACCTGGGATATTAGTATTTCCTGAGTATATGGATAGTGATAGACCTTGGGGATCATTAGTATTTCCCTGTATGGATATGGAATAGTGATAGCCTGGGGAATTAGTATTTCATGGTATATGGAATAGTGATAGAGCTGGGGATATTAGTATTTCCTGGTATATGGAATAGTAATAGTGATAGACCTGGGGGATATTAGTATTTCCTGTGTATATGGAAGTGAAGACCTGGGGATATTTGTATTTCCTGTTGTATATGGAAATAGTGATAGAGCTGGGATCTTAGTATTTCCTGTGATATGGAATAGTGCTAGAGCTGGGGATATAGTATTTCCTGTGTGTATATGGAATAGTGATGACCTGGGATAGTAGTATTTCGGTGTATATGGAATAGTGATTAGACCTGGGGGATATTTAGTAGTTCTGTGTATATGGAATGTGATAGACCTGGGGATATTAGTATTTCATGTGTATATGGAATAGTGATAGACCTGGGGATATTAGTATTATTTCTGTGTATGAATAGTGATAGACCGGGGGATATTATTAGTATTTCCGGTTAATGGAATAGTGATAGAGCTGGGATATTAGGTATTTCCTGGTAAATGAATAGTGATAGAGCTGGGGATATTTAGTATTGCCTGTGTATATGGATAGTGATAGACTGGGTATATAGTATTCCTGTGTATATGGAATAGTGGAGAGACCTGGGTATATTATATTTCCTGTGTATATGGAATAGTGATAGCCCTGGGGATATTAGTAGTTCCGTGTATATGGAAAGTGATAGACCGGGGATATTAGTATTCCTGTGTTATGGAATAGTGAAGACCTGGGGGATTATAGTCTTCCTGTGTATAGGAAATAGTGATAGACCTGGGGATATTAGTATTCCTGTATGGATATGGAATAGTGATTAGACCTGGGGATTTAGTATTCCTGTGTATATGGAATATGTAGACCTGGGGATATAGTAGTTCCTGTGTATATGGAATAGTGATAGACCTGGGGATATAGTATTTCCGTGTATATGGAAAGTGATTAGACCTGGGGATATTAGTATTTCCGTAGTATATGGAATGTGATAGACCTGGGGATATTAGTTTTCCTTGTATGTAATTGGAATAGTTGAATAGACCTGGGAGATTATATTTCCTGTGTAAGGGAATTAGGATAGACGGGGATATTAGTATTTCCTGTGTATATGGAATAGTGATAGACCTGGGGATATTAGTATTTCCTGTGGATATGGACTAGTGATTAGACCTGGGGATATTAGTATTTCCTGTGTATATGGAATAGTGATAGACCTGGGGATATTAGTATTTCCTGTTGTATAGAATAGTGATAGACCTGGGGATATTAGTATTTCCTGTGTATAGGAATAGTGATAGAACTGGGGATATTAGTAGTTCCTGTGTAATGGAATAGTGATAGACCTGGGGATTTAGGATTTCCGTGATATGGAATATGATAGACATCGGGATATAGTATTCCGTTGTATATGGAATAGTGATTAGACCTGGGGAATATAGTATTTCCTGTGTATATGGAATAGTGATAGAGCTGGGATATTAGGATTTCCTGTGTATATGAATAGTGATAGACCGGGATATTAGTATTTCCGTGTACATGGAATAGTGATAGTGATAGACCTGGGGATATTAGTAGTTCCTGTGTATATGGAATAGTGATAGAGCTGGGGATATTAGTATTGCCTGTGTATATGGAATAGTGATAGACCTGGGCGATATTAGTATTTCCTGTGTATATGGACTAGTGATAGACCTGGAGGATATTAGTATTTCCTGTGTATATGGAATAGTGATAGACCTGGGATTTAGTATTTCCTGTGTATATAGGAATAGTTGATAGACCTGGGGATATTAGTATTTCCTTGTGTATAGGAATAGTGATAGAGCGGGGGGATATTAGTATTTTGTGTATAGGATGGGATAGAGTGGGGATATTAGTATTTCCTGTGTATATGCGAATAGTGATAGACCTGGGGGATATTAGTTTTCCTGTGTATAGGAATAGTGGTAGACCTGGGGATATTAGTATTTCTGTGTATATGACTGTGATAGACTGGGAATAGTAGATTTCTGTGTAGATGGAATGTGATAGACCTGGGGTATTAGTATTTCCTCTTGTATATGAATAGTGAAGACCTGGGGATATAGTCTCCTGTGTATCTGGAAAATAGTGATAGACCTGGGGATATAAGTATTAATGTGTATATGGATAGTGATAGACTGGGGATATTAGTATTTCCTGGGTTATGGAATAGTGATAGACCGGGGATAGTAGTATTTCATGTGTATATGGAATAGTGATAGAATGGGGATATTAGTATTTCCTGTGTATATGGACTAGTTGATAGCCTGGGGATATTAGTATTTCCGTGTATATGGGAATAGTGATAGACAGGGGAATTAGTCTTTGCCTGTGACTGGGCATAGGATAGACCTGGGGATATTAGTATTTCATGTTATGGAATAGTGATAGACCTGGGGATATTAGTATTTCCGTGTATATGGAATAGTGATGACCTGGGGATCATAGTAATTCCGTGTATATGGAATGCTTGTCTTCTGTTATTAGATCGAAATTGCAGAGATTGCAGTGTTACTGTGTTCAAACCCCTAATGGAGAGCGCGAAGTGCCTGGGTACAGGGATTACCGAAACCCTTGGTTCGTGGCACGATCGAGACGAAGACGACCTTCCAGCTACGGAGAATTAACATGAGTGATCTTGGGGAGGGAAGAAGATGGTGAGTTCGCGCTGAACGTTGAATTTGAGAGTAAAACCCATACTTCTGTCACATCGGGAGGGAAAGTGGAGGTGTTAAGATCTGTCAGGGCTGTGACTCAGGTACCGGACTGGAGGGTTGTTCAGGTGGGTTTTTTTTTTTTTTTGGGGTTCATCAGTTTGGTCGTGTCTGTTCTTCACGCAGTCCAGTCACACACACTGACACGGTGGGAATTGGGACTGACCCATGACGGGGGCCCATACACACGCTAATTCACATCAGATTCCATCAGAATGGCCACGGTTTGGTTGTAAAACACAAAGGAACGGATTAGCTCCAAACAACTGTCTATTTGCCCATACACGGACAATACCAACCAATTGTAAATTGTCTGTCCTGACAATCGGCCACATGCCAACAGTGATGAAAGTTTTTCATTGAATTGTTGTAAGATGTTTTTACCACACACATTGATGATACTAGGCAGAGCAGAGATTGATCCCCAGACAGGATTGATAAAGCTTAACAGGTCCGCCCTGTGGACACGGCACACCAGTCCTCAAATGTAATATCACAAGGAGCAGTGTCACACGGGAGGAAACAAATTTCTACTGCTTCAATGATATTTATAGCGGGTGTGGCACATGTTTCATACCTCACTGGTCTTTCATCCAGTGCAGTAATACCAAAAACCCCACCCAATACCCTCTTAATACACAGGTGTGATCCACTGTGTCATGAAACCGGCAGGTCCTTTGTAACATGTAACCTGTACAGGGGGGGAGTAATAGAACAGAGGATGTTACTCCAGATCGATATGGTGGAAAACATTGGAACCTGTGGGTCGGAATATGATGCTCTGTGATTCTATTTTTTCAATGTTATATGGAACTATCGTGCAGATTGGAATTGGACAGAGTTTATCATAATGGGACCTGCAGGTAGAAATTCATTTCATATTCTGAGTCTCTCCGGGGTATGATACACTGAATGTGGACAGACTATGTGGCAAAAGTAATGACTACATTGTATATATGTGTGTTTTGTATGCTGGGGTCGATATATATATAGTATAATACATGGTACCTGGCAGAATGATGGACAGACTATGTCACATAGTCATGCCGTTTGTATATATGTGTGTGTGTGGCTATATATATATAGTATTAATACATGGTACCGGCCGAATATGGACAGACTATGGCCACATAGTAATGCCTGATTGTATTATATGTGTGTGTGTCTTCTATATATATAGTATTAATCATGGACCTGCCAGAATATGGACAGGACTATGTGCACATAGTAGGCCTATGTATATATGTGTGTTTTGTCTATATATATATAGTATTAATACATGATACCTGGCCAGAATTATGGACAGACTAAGTGCACATAGTAATGCCTATTGTATATATGTGTGTGTGTCTTATATATATAGTATTAATACATGATACCTGGCCAGAATATGGACAGACTATGTGCACATAGTAATGCCGTCGTTTGGGTATATAGTGTGTGGTGTCTATATAAATATTAGTATTAATACATGGTACCTGGCAGAATATGGACAGGACTATGTGCACATAGTAAAGCCATTTGTATATATGTGTGGGTGTCTATATATATATAGTATTAATACAGGTTACCTGGCAAGAATATGGACAGAATGTGCACATAGTAATGCCTATTGTATATATGTGTGTGTGTCTTATTATATAGTATTAGACATGGTACCTGGCAGAATATGGACAGACTATGTGACACATAGTAATGCCCTATTTGTATATATGTGGTGTGTCTATATAGATTATAGTATTATACATGGGTAACCTGCCAGAATATGGGACAGGGGACATGTGCACATAGTAATGCCCTATTGTAGATATGTTGGTGTTGTCGTAGATATATATATAGTATTATACATGATACTGCCAGAAATACTGGGACCCCACACACAGCCACAGCGGACAGATACGCACATAGTAATGCCTATTGTAGATATGTGTGTGTGTCGATATATATATATAGTATTAATACATGGTCCTGGCCAGCAGAATATGGAAAGACTATGTGCACATAGTAATATGCCGTTTGTATATATATGTGTGTGTTGGTTGTGTGTCTATCTATAATAGTATTACGACCATGTACTGGCCAGAATATGGACAGACTATGGCACATAGAATGCCGTTTGTATAAATGTGTGTGTGTCTTTATATTAGTTTAATACAATGGTACCTGGCCAGAATATGGACAGACTATGTGCCACATAGGAATGCCTATTGTATGTTATGGGTGTGTGTCTATATATATATAGTATTAGACATGATACCTGGCAGAATAGCGACAGACGATGTGCACATAGTAATGCCTATTGTACTATGTGGGTGTGTTCTATCATATATATAGTATTAATACATGGACTGCCACAGAATCTGACAGCCTGTTACTATGTGCACTCAGTTTCCTATTGTATATATGTGGGTGTGGTCTAATATATATATAGTATTAATACATGGTACTGCCAGAATATGGAAGACTATGTGACATGTAAGGCCTATTGTATATATGTGGTGTTTGTCTATATATATATAGATTACTACATGGTACCTGGCCAGCAAGAATAGGACAGACTATGTCACATAGGAATGCAGGTGTATATATGGTGTGTTTTGTGTTATAGATATATAGTAATTAATAATGGTACTGGCCAGAATATGGACAGACTATTGTGCACATAGTAATGCCTATTGTATATATGTGGGTGGGTCTATATATATTATAGTATTAAGACATGATACCTGGCCAGATATGGACAGACTATGTGCACATAGTAATGAAGTTTGTATATATGGTGTGTGGTGTATTATATATCTGTATTAATACATGGTACCCTGCCAGGGACCTAGGACAGAATATGTGAACATAGTAATGCCTATTATTGTATATATGTGTGTGTGTCTATATATATATAGTATTAATAATGATACCCTGGCAGAATATGGACAGCCTATGTGCACATAGTAATGCCTATTGTATATATTGTGTGTGTGTTATAATATATATAGTATTAATACATGGTTACCTGGCCAGAATATGTGACAGACTATGTGCACATAGTAATGCCTATTGTATAAGTGTGTGGTCCATATATATAGTAGTAATACATGGTACCGGCCAGAATATGGAAGAAGATGCAAATAGTAATGCCGTTTGTATATATGTGTGATGTGTCTATATATTATATAGTATTAATACATGGTACCTGGCCAAGAATATGGACAGGGACATGTGCACATAGCTAATGCCGTATTGTATATATGTGTGTGTGTCTATATATATATAGTATTAATAAATGATACATGGCCAGAATATGGACAGACTATGTGCACATAGTAATGGCCTAGTGTATATATGTTGTGTGGTCTAGATATATATAGTAATTAATACATGGTACCTGGCCAGAATAGGCAGGACATGTGCACATAGTAATGCCTATGTATATTGTGGGTGTGTATATATTATATATATAGTAGAAGACATGGTACTGGCCAGAATATGGACAGAACTATGTGCACATAGTAATGCCTATTGTATATATGTATGTGTGGGGTGTCTATTCTTATATAGGTATTAATACATGGTGTGTTGAAACCCCCTGGCCAGAATTATGGACAGACTATGTGCACATAGTAATGCCGTTTGTATATATGGTGGTGCTATATATATATAGTAGTAATAAATGGTGACCTGGCCAGAATAGACAGACTATGGTGTACACTAGTAATGCCATGCTATATATGTGTGGTGTTCTATATATATATAGTATAATACATGATACCTGGCCAGAATAGGGGGACAGAACGATGTGCAAATAGTAATGACCGTTTGTATATATGTGTGTGTGTCTATATAATATAGTATTAAGTACATGGTACCTGGCCAGAATATGGACAGACTATGTGAACATAGTAATTGCGTCGTTTGTAATAGATGTGTGTGTCTATATATATATAGTATGAATACATGGTACCTGGCCGAATATGGAACAGACTATGTGCAACATAGTAATGCCTATTGTATATATGTGTTGTGTTGATCTATATATATATAGGATTAATACAGTACCTGGCCAGAATATGGAAAGACTATGTGCACATAGTAATGCCTATTGTATATATGTGTGTGGTCTATATATATATAGGATTAGACATGATACCTGGCCAGAATATGGACAGACTATGCACATAGTATGCCTATTGTATATATGTGGTGTGTTCTATATATATATATAGTATTAATACATTGGTACCTGGCCAGAATATGGACCGACTAGGTGCACATAGGAATGCCTATTGTATATATGTGGTTTGTATATATATATCGATGAGTATTAATACATGGTACCTGGCAAGAATATGGACAGACTATGTGCACATAGTAAATGCCTATTGTATATAGGTGGTGTGTCATATATATAGTATATACATGGTACCGGCCAGAAAGACAGACCTGCACATAGTAATGCCTATTGTATATATGTGTGTGTGTCTATATATATATAGTATTAATACATGGTACCTGGCCGATGAAAGACCAGTAAAGTATGTGCCACATCTCCAATAAATATCATTGAAGCAGTAAAATATGGTTCTGCTCCACTATGTTGGCCCAAATGATTCCGGGTATGTAAAGGGGACAAGTACACGCTGATTCACCTAACCTTTCACTAACTTCATTGTTTTTATTTTCCATGTTGTTGGTCATTTGTTTCACTTAGTCAGATTTTACTTCTCCCACTGATTAGTTCCATCCCTATAGTAAGGAGTCTCCTCCCACTTGATTTTCATCCTATATTAAGGAGTCTCCTCCCACTGGATTTATCTATAGTAAGAGTCTCTCCCCCTGATTTTATCCTATAGTAAGGAGTCTCTCCCCCTGGATTTCATCTATAGTAGGAGTCTCCTCCCATGGGATTTTATCTATAGTAAGGAGTCCCTCCCACTGGATTTATCCTATAGTAAGGAGTCTCCTCCCCTGGATTTATTCCTATATAAGGAGTCTCTCCCCTGGATTTATCCTTATAGTAAGGAGTCTCCTCCCACTGGATTTATCATTATAGTAAGGAGTCTCTCCCCTGGATTTCATCATAGTAGGAGTCTCCTCCCGGATTTCATCCTTGTATAAGGAGTCTCCTCCCACTGGATTTCATCATATAGTAAGGAGTCTCTCCCACTGGTTTAATCCTATAGTAAGGAGTCTCCTCCCCCTGGATTTCATTCCTATAGTAAGGAGTCTCCTCCCACTGGATTTATCCTATAGTAAGGAGTCTCCTCCCACTGGGATTTATGCCTATAGTAGAGTCTCCTCCCCCTGGATTCATCCTTATAGTAAGGAGTCTCCCCAACTGGATTTCATCCTATAGTAAGGAGTCTCTCCCCTGGATTGATTTAATCCTATAGTAAGGAGTCTCCTCCCCCGGATTTCATCCTATAGTAAGGAGTCTCCTCCCCTGGATTTTCACCTATAGTAAGGAGTCCTCCTCCCACTGGATTTCATCCTATAGTAAGGAGTCTCCTCCCACTGGATTTCATCCTATAGTAAGGAGTCTCCTCCCCATGATGAATCATCTAAGGAAGGATCTCCTCCCCTGGATTTATCCTATAGTAAGGAGTCTCCTCCCCCTGGATTTCTCCTCGGATAGAATCCTATAAAGGAGTCTCCTCCCACTGGATTTCATCCTATGATAGCACCGGTTTTCATCTAAGTGGAGTCTCCTCCCATGGATTTCATCTATAGTAAGGAGTCCCTCCCATGGATTTCATCCTATAGTAAGGAGTCTCCCCCCTGGATTCATCTATAGTAAGGAGTCTCCTCCCCCTGGTTTTCATTCTATAGTAGGAGTCTTTCCCCTGGATTCATCCTATAGTAAGGAGTCTCTCCCACTGGAGCTTCATTCTATGTAAGGAGTCTCCTCCCACTGGATTCTCCTATAGTAAGGAGTTTCCCCCAATGGATTTCATCCATAGTTAAGGAGTCTCCTCCCATGATTTCATCCTATAGTACAATATAGTATTTAGATAGCCCCACACATATATACAAACGGCATACATGTGCACATAGTCTGGCCATATTTGCGCCAGGTATTCATAGTATTAATTCGACTATATATATATAGAAACACACACTCTATACAATAGAGATTATATATGTGCACATAGTTGTCCATATTCTGCGCACAGGGGTAATCATGTTTAATACATAATATATAGGACACACACAAATATAGACAATAGGCATTACTAGCTGCACAAGTCTGTCCTATATCTGGTCATGCGTCAGGGATACCATGTATTAGAATACTATATAATATAGACCACACACACATATATACAAGGCATTATCTTGTGGCACATGTTTCTGTCCATTTCTGGCCTAGGTGGAGGGACCAGGTAATTAATACTATATATATATAGAACACACACATAATATACAAACGGCATACATGATGACACATAGTTGTCCATTCTCGGCCAGTTGGTACATGTATTAATAACGTATATATATATAAGCACACACACACATATATACATAGGCATACTATTGCCACATAGTTGTCCACATTCAGTGTATTTCATAACCCGAGAGAGACTGCAGAATAGTGAAATGGAATTTTCTACTGAGCAGTGGCCCATATGCATAAACATCTGTCCAATACATCTGCCAAGATAAGTTCCATAAACATTGAATAGAAGCACAGGAAGATCATCAGACCAAAGGTTCCAAGTGTTCCAAACATATCGAACTGAGGAAGGTAAACATCCTCTGTCTATACCTCCCCTCCCTGGTACCGGTACATGTACAGGACCTGCCGGTTCGCATGTCCATGCACACGTGATTCACCGTGTATAATAAGAGGGATTGGAGTGCAGGCGTTCTTTGGTATTACTTGCCACATGGATAGAAGACAGTGAGGTATGAACATGTGCCACATCCCATATAAATATATAATTGAAGCAGTATAAAATTGTTTCCCGTTGGACACTGCTCCTTTGTGACTAATTACATTTGATGGAGGAACGGGTGTGTGGTTTGGTGCGTTGTCTACAAGCGGAGCGAGTTCTACGTTTAAGCTTATCAATACTGTCTGGCGGATTCAATTATGCTAGTATCATCAAATGTGTGTGGGTTAAAACATCGTGACACAAATTCAATGAACTTTCATGGCTTGGCTACTATGTGGCAGATGTTCAGGGACAGACAATTTACATTGGTGGTATTCGTCCCGTTGTATGGGCAAATGACAGTTTGTATATGGAGCTCTCATGTCCTTTGTTGTTTACAAACCGTGCCAATTCTTGATGGAATCATGATGTGAAGTTAGCGATTCGTGTAATGGCCCGTCATGCGACAGTCAGTCCAATGACCCCCGGTGTAAGTGTGTGTGACAACCTAGTCCGGTACCTCGCATTTACAGGCACCCTGACCGATCTTCTCCACTTTACTCCACGATGTTGACAGAAGAGGAATGGGTTTTACTCTCAATTCAACGTTCGCAGCGACTCCACCATTTCTTCCCTCCGCCAAGATCACTCAAGTTAATTAATCGTAGCTGGAAAGGTCGGTCTGGTCTCGATCGTGCCACTTGAACCAAAGGGTTTCAGGTAATGCCCTGTACGCCAGGATTCAGTCGCTCTCCATTAGGGTTGAACAACAAGAACACTGCAATCTCGGCATTTAGAATTAATAACAGAAAGACAAGCCTGTCCATATACAGGAATACTACCTCCCAGGTCTATTCACTATCAATAGAACAAAGGATAATACTCAATATCCCAGGTCGATCACTATTCCTATACACAGGGAAATACGACGCTCCCCCAGGTTATCACATTCCATGTACACAGGAAATATAATATCCCTGTCTATCACTTATTCCATCTACACAGGCATACTAATATCCCCAGGTCTCTCAGCTATCATATAAACAGGAAATACTAATATCCCAGGTCTATCACTATTCCTCATATCACAGGAATACTATATCCCCAGGGCTATCACTATTCCATATACACCGGAACTACTAATATCCCAGGTCTTGATCGCTATCCATATACACAGGACAAATTACTAATCTCCCCCGGTCTATCACTATTCCAATACACAGGAAATACTAAATCCAGGTCTATCACTTATTCCATATAAGAGGAAGGAAATTTACTAATATTCCCCAGGGCTTATCACTATTACATATACACAGGAAATACCTAATATCCCCAGGTTATCACTAGTCCATATACACAGGAAATACTAATATCCCCAGGTCATCACTATCCAAGACACAGGAAATATAAATCCCCGGTCGATAAATTCCTATACACAGGAAATACTAAATATTCCCCAGCTCGATCACTAGTCCATTAATACCAAAGGAAAAACTATTCACAGCCGCTATCACTATTCCATAGACACAGGAATACAAATCCCCAGGTCATCACTATCCATTATTAACAAGGAATATAATATCCCAAGTATAGCAATATTCCATATACACAGGGAAATATAATATCCCAAGTCTATCACTATTCCATATACACAGGAAATTTACTATATCCCGGTCTATCAATATTCCATAACACAGGGAATACTATATCACCATCTATCCTAGTCCATACACAGGAATACTTATTAAATCCCAGGTCTATCACTATTCCATGCTACACAGGAAAGAATAATATCCCCAGGGCTATCCACATTCCTATTACACAGGAAAATACTAATATCCCACGCTCTATCACTATTCCATATACAACGGAAATACTACTATCCACAGGTCTATCCACTATTCCATATACTACAGGAAATACTTAAAATAAAAAATTTTTTGCCCCCAGGTCTATCACTATTCCATATAAACAGGGGAATACTATATCCCCAGGCTATCCTTGCCATATACACAGGAAATACTAATATACCCAGGTCTATCACTATTCCATATACACAGAAATACTAATTCCAAGGTCTACACTATTCCATATACTACAGGAAATTTACTAATTATCCCCCAGGTCTATAATATTCCATATCCACAGGAAATATAATATCACCAGGTCTATCATATTCCCATTTACACAGGAAATACTAAGATCCCCCGGCTATCACTAGTCCATATACACAGGAAAATACTAATATCCCCAGGTCTATCACTAGTCCATATACACAGGCAATACTAATATCCCCAGGGCTATCATTTCAGATACATCAGGAAATACTAATATGCCCCAGGTCTATCACTATCCAATACACAGGAAATACTCAATATCCCCAGGTCTATCCTATTCCATATACACAGGAAATAATAGTATCCCCAGGTCTATCACTAATTCCATATACACAGGAAAATACTAATTATCCCCAGGTCTATCACTATTCATATACCACCAGGAAATACTAATATCCCCAGGTCTATCAATATGGTCCATATACATACCAGGAATACTAATATCCCCAGGCCGCATCCTATTTCCATCTACAAGGAAAGACGAATATCCAGGTCTATCACTATTCCATCTACACAGGAATATAATAGCCCCAGGTCTATCACTATTCCAATATACAAGGAAATATAATATTCCCCAGGTCTTATCACTATTCCATATACACAGGAAATACTAATATCCCCAGGTCTATCACTATTCCATATACACAGGAAATACTAATATTACCCAGGTCTATCACTTTCCATATAACACAGGAAAAAGAACTAAATCCCCAGCCTATCACTATTCCATTACACAGAAAGTACTAATATCCCCAGCTCTATTCCACTTTTCCATATTGACACAGGAAATACTATGCCCCAGGTCTATCATATCCATATACACGGAAATACTAAATATCCCAAGGTCATCACTTATTCCATATACACGGAAATACTAATATGCCCCCAGGTCTATCACTATTCCATTAAACAGGAAATACTATTCAAGGTCGATCCACTATTCCATATAACAGGAAATACTAATATCCAGGTCTATCACGATTCCATATCTACCCAGGCAAACTAAATCCCCCAGCTTCTATAACTATTCCATTACAAGGAAAATAACTAATATCCCAGCTCTCTAATATTCTCTAAAAAGGAATACAAATATCCCCAGGTCTCCACTATTCCATAGACACAGGAAATACTAATATCCCGGTATATCACTTTATTCCATATACAAAGGAAATACTTAATTATCCCCAGATCGATCACTATTCAATATACACAGGAAATACTAATATCCCAGGTCATCACTATTCCAGATACATTACAGGAAATTACTAATATCCCCAGGTCTATCACTATTCCATATACCTACAGGAAAGACAAATCCCCAGTCTATTCACTATTCCATATACACAGGTAATCTTAATATCCCCGCTATATCACTATTCCCATAACACAGGACATAATAATATCCCCAGGTCTATCACTATTCCACTCACAGGAAAATACTAATATCCCCAGGTCTAAACTATTCACATATACCACAGGAACTACTACTATCCCCAGGTTATCATATTGCATATACACCGGAAATTACTAATATCCCAGCCTATCACTATTCCATATACACAGGAAATACTAATATTTTCCAGGTCTTATCACTATCCATATACACAGGAAATACTAATATACCCAGGTCTATCACTATCAAACACAGGAATCTAATATCCCGCTTATCACTATCCAATAACAGGAAAGGAAATACTAATATACACAAGGTATATCATATCCATGTTACAAGGAAATAAGAATATCCCCCAGCTCTATCACTATTCCATATACACAGGAATACTAATATCCCCAGGTCTATCATATTCATATAACAAAGGAAAGGAAACTACTAATATCCCAAGGGTCTATCACTCTTCACAGATACAAGGAAATAATAATATCCACTGTGATCACTATTCATATACACAGGAAATACTAAATTCCCAGGGTCTTTCACTATTCCATTATAACAGGAAATACTAATATCCCCGCGCTATCAATAGTCCAGATACACAAGGAAAATACTAATTCCCAGGTCTACACTATTCCATTTTACACAGGAAATAATAAGATCCCAGGGTCTTCAGGAAATTCCATATACAAGGAAGACTAATTCCCCAGGTCTATCACTATCCATTACACAGGAACAGACTAATATCCCCAGGGTCTATCACTATCATAACACAGGTAAATATAATATTCCCCAGGGGTCTATCATTTCCATATACAAGGAAATACTACTATCCCCGGTATAATCATATGCCATATACACAGGAATATTAATATCCCCAGCTCTACACTATTTCCATACACAGGAAATACTAATATCCCAGCTCTATTCACTCTCCGATGACCAGAAATACTAAATATCCCTAGGGTCTAGCCCTATTCCATATACAAAGGAAATACTAATATCCCCATGTCATCACTATTCCATATTACACAGGAATAAATGAATCCACAGCTCTCTCACGATCCATTATACACAGGAAATAACTAATATACCGTCTATCATACTCCAAGACAAGGATATACAATATCCCCAGGTCATCACGATTCAATATTACACAGGAAATACGAATATCACCAGGTCTATCACTATTCCCTATACACGGAAATACTAATATCACCAGCTCTATCACATGCAATATTACACAGGACATATAATATTCCCAGCTATATACACTATCCATATACCCAGGAACATATAATATCCATCAGGTATACACATTCACGATACATACAGGAAATACTATTCCCAGGTCTATCAAATTCCTATACCCCACAGGAAAGATAATATCCCCCCAGCGCTATCAATTCCAATTACATTTACAGGAATAATAATTCCCCCAGCTCTATCACTTCTTCCCATATAACCAGGGCAATATAATATCCACAGATCTATCAACTTTTATTCCATAGGAAACAGGAAATCTAATATCCCCAGGTCGAACACTTATTCCATATACACAGGAAATACTAATATCCCCAGGTCTATCACTATTCCATATACAAAAGGAAATACAATAGACCAAGCTATTATCAACTATTCCATATACACAGGAATATAATATCCCAAGGTCTATCCTAATTCCCATAACACAGGAAAACTACTAAATCCCCAGGTCTATTACTATTCCATATGAAACAGGAAATTACTATATCCCAGGGTATATCAATATTCCATATACACAGGAAATACTAATACCAAAGAGGTCTATACTATTCCATAGTATTATACATGGTACCTTGCCATAATCGGACAGACTCTGTCACATGTATGCCGTTGTAATATATGTGGTGTGTCCTATATATATATATATTAATACATGGTACCTGGCCAGATATGGACAGACTATGTGCCATAGTAATGCCTATTGTAGATATTATGTTGGGTGTCTAGTATATATAGACAAATTAATACATGATCCTGCCAAATGGTCGCGAACTATGTGCACATAGTAATGCCGTTTGTATATATGTGTAGTGTGTGTGTAGATATATATAGTATTATACATGTTACCCCTGGCCAGATCTGGCCAGACTATGTGCACTGTAATGCCTATTGTATATTTTTGTGTGTCTATATATATATAGTATTATACATGATACCTGGCCAGACTATGGCCAGACTATGTTGCACAGATAATGCCTATGGTCTATGTTTGTGGTGTCTATATTATTATTAGTATTAATCATGGTACCCTGGCAGAATATGGGACACTATGGTGCACATATTGCCTATTGTATATATGTGTGGTGTGTCCTATATATATACTGTATTTCATACATGTACCGGGGGGGCTGCGTGGCCAAATTGGACAGAAAACTCTGCACATAGTCACTGCCGTTTGTATATTGTGTGTTGTCTATATATAGATATATACTACCTGGGTCCATGGCCCATAATATGACAGACTCTGTGCACATAGAATGCCTAATTGTATATATGTGTGTGGGTCTATATATATCTAGTATTACTACATGATACCTGGCCAGATATGGAAGACTATGGTGCACATAGTAATGCTGATTGTATAATATGTGTGTGTGTCCTATAATATAATCGTATAATACATGGTACCTGGCAGAATAAGGGACAGACTATGGGTTCATATGTAATGGGCTAATTGTATCTAGGTGTGGGGTGTCTATATATATAATCTATAATTACTACACTGTACCATGGCCAGATATGGACAGACTATGTGCCCTAGTAATGCCTCCTTTATAATGTGTGTGTGTCTGATATATATATAGTATAATACATGGTACCTGGCCAGAATATGGACAGACTATGTGCACATAGTTAATGCCGTTTGTATATATGTGTTTGTGTCTATATATATATATTATTACTACATTTACACCTTGTCCAAGAATATGGACAGACTATGTGCACCTAGTACTGCCTATTGTATATATGTGTGTGTGTCTATAATATAATAGATAATACATGATCCATGGCCAGAATATGGACAGACTAGGTGCACATAGTAATGCCGTTTTTTTTTTTTTTGTATATATGTGTTGGTCTATATATATTAGTATTAATACACATGGTACCCTGGCCAGAATATGGACAACGATGTGCACATAGAATGCCGTTTGTATATAGTGTGTGTGTCTATATATATTAGTATTAATCCAATGGTACCTGCCAGCATATGGACCTACGATGTGCACAAGTAATAAGCCTATTGTATAATGAATGTTGGGTGTCTATATATATACTAGTATTAATACTAGAGTACCTGCCAGAATAATGGACAGACTTATGTGCACATTAATGCTCTTGTATAGATGTGTTGGTGTGTCTAATTTAATAATTATACTACATGCATACCTGGCCAGAATATGGACCAGACTATGCACTAGTAATGGCCTATTGTATATATGTGTGTGTGTCTATATATATAATGGCATTAATACATGGTACTGGCCAGAATATGGATCAGACTATGTGCCATGTAATGCACTATTGTATATATGTGTTGTGTCTCTATAATATATTATTAATACATGGACCTTGCCAGATATGGACAGACTATGTGCCAAGTAATGCCTATTGTATATAGTGTGTTGTCTATATATAATAATCGTATTAATACAATGTACCTGGCCCAGCATATGGACAGACTATGCACATAGGGATGCCTATTGTAAATATATTGGTTTGTGTCTCATATATATATAGTATTAATACATGGTTACCTGGCCGATGACAAGCCCAGTAAAGTCTGTGCACACATCTCAGAAATACCTTGAAGCAGTAAAATATGGTTCTGCTCCACTATGTTGGCCCAAATGATTCCGTGGTCTTTAAAGGACAAGTACACGCTTTATTCACCTAATCCCTTTCTACTAACTTCATTGTTTTTATTTTCCCATTTTTTTGGTCATTTGTTCATAGTTCAATACACATTTTACACTTTTCCATCTAAGTTCATCCCTATAGTAAGAGGAGTCCTCCCATCTGATTTTATCCTTAGTAAGGGAGTCTCCTCCCACGGATTTTAATCTTATAGTAAGAGTCCCTCCCCTGGATTTATCCGAGGATATGTAAGGAGCTCCTCCCCCGGCATTTCTCCTATCGTAGAATGAGTCTCCTCCCACGGGATTTTATCCTATAGTAAAGGAGTCTCCTCCCACTGGATATTTATCGACTATAGGTAAGGAGTTCTCCTCCCTCCTGGATTTTATCCTTAGTAAGGCAGTACCTCCCCCTGGATTCATCCATAGTAAGGAGTCTCCTCCCACTGGATTTATCCATAGTAGGAGTCTCCTCACTGGATTCTCAATCATAGTAAGGAGTCTTCCTCCCACTGGTATGAGGCTGCAGTCCTAGTTAGGGTAAGGAAGTCTGCCTCCCTGGTTTCACCTATGATAAGGAGCTCCTCCCACTGGGGATTCTTATCCTATACGTAAGGGATCCCTCCCCTGGATTCATCCTATAGTAAGAGTCTCCCCCACTGGATTTTATCCTATAGTAGGTCTCCTCCACTGGATTTTATCCTATAGTAAGGAGTCTCCTCCCCACTGGATTTCATCCTATAGTAAGAGAGGCTCCCCCACTGGATTTCATCCTAGAGTAAGGAGTCTCCTCCCACTGGATTTCATCCTATAGTAGGAGTCCCTCCCCGGGATTGTCCATCCTATAGTAAAGGAGTCTCCTCCGCACTGGATTCACCTATGTAAGGAGTCCTCCACGTTTTCATCCTATATAGGAGTCTCCTCCCTGGATTTACCTATAGAAGGAGTCTCCCTCCCCGGATTTCATCCTATAGTAAGGAGTCTCCTCCCACTGGATTTTACCTATAGTAAGGAGTCTCCTCCCCCCTGTGATTTCATCCTATAGTAAGGAGTCTCCTCCCACTGGATTTCATCCTATAGTAAGAGTCTCCTCCCATGGATTTCATCCTATAGTAGGAGTCTCCTCCCCTGGATTTCATCTATAGTTAGAGTCTCCTCCCACTGGATTTCATCCTATAGTAAGGAGTCTCCTCCCACTGGTTTCATCCTATAGTAAGGAGTCTCCTCCCCCTGGATTTCATCCATAGTAAGGAGTCTCCTCCCACTGGAATTTCATCTATAGTAGGAGTCTCCTCCCACTGGAATTTCATCCATATAAGGAGTCTCCTCCCACTGGATTTCATCCTATAGTAAGGAGTTCTCCTCCCACTGGATTTCATCCTATAGTAAGGAGTCTCCTCCCACTGGATTTCATCCTATAGTAGTCTCCCCCCCCTGGATTCATCCTATAGTAAGGATCCCTCCCACTGGTGTCATCCTATAGTAAGGAGTCCTTCCCCCCTTCCAACTGGATTTTCCTCCTATACTAAGGAGTCTCCACCACTGGATTTCCCTCCTATAGTAAGGAGTCTCCTCCCACTGGATTTCATCCTATAGTAAGGAGTCTCCTCACCTTGTTTCATCCTTATAAGGCGTCTCCCCTCCGATTGGATTTCATCCATAGTAAGGAGTCATCCTCCGATTGGATTTCATCCTATAGTAAGGAGTGTCCTCCGACTGTATTTCCTATAGTAAGAGTCCCTCCTCCCACATAATTTCATCCTATGAAAGGAGTCTCCTCCCACTGGATTTCATCCTATACAAGGAGTCTCCTCCCACTGGTTTTCATCCTATAGTCAGGAGTCTCCTCCCACTGGATTTCACCTATAGTTAAGGTCTCCTCCCATAATTTCATCCTAATGGAAAGGAGTCTCCTCCACTGGATTCTCCTATAGCAAGGAGTCTCCTCCCACTCATGCGAGTCTCCCTGGATTTCATCCTATAGTGGAGTCTCCTCCCACTGGATTTCATCCTATAGTAAGGAGTCTCCTCCCACTGGATTTCATCCTATAGTAAGGAGTCTCCTCCCACTGGATTTCATCCTATAGTAAGCAGTCTTTTTCCACTGGATTTCATTCTATATTAAGGAGTCTCCTCCCACTTAATTTCATCCTATATAAAGGAGTCTCCTCCCACTTAATTTAATCCTATAGTAAGGAGTAGCCTCCCACATAATTTCATCCTATGGAAAGGAGTCTCCTCCCACTGGATTTCATCCTATAGTAAGGAGTCTCCTCAAGTCTCCTTAAGTCTCCCTGGATTCATCCTATAGTAAGAGTCTCCTCCCACTGGATTTCATCCTATAGTAAGGAGTCTTCCCCACTGGATTTCATCCTATAGAAGGAGTCTCCCCACTGGATTTCATCTATAGTAAGGAGTCTCCTTCCCACTGGGTTTATCACTATAGTAAGGAGTCTCCTCCCACTGTGTTTATCCTTAGTAAGGAGTCTCTCGATCCCTGGATTTCATCCATAGTAAGGGTCTCCTCCACTGGATTTCTATCCTATAGTAAGGAGTGTCCTCCGTGGACTATATTATCGTAAGGAGTCTCCTCCCACTGATTTCATCCTATGGAGAAGGATTCTCCCACTGGATTTCATCCTATAGCAAGGAGTCTCCCTCCCACTGGTATTTCATCCTATAGTTCAGGATGTCTCCTCCACATGGGATTTCATCCTATAGTAAGGAGTCTCCTCCCACACTATTTTCACATCCTATGAAAGGGTTCCTCCCCACTGGATTTCATCCTATAGTAAGGAGTCTCTCCCCACTGGTTTTCATCCTATAGTAGGAGTCTCCTCCCACTGGATTTCATCCTATAGTAAGGGTCTCCTCCCACTGGATTTCATCCTATAGTAAGGAGTCTCCTCCACTGGATTTCATCCTATAGTAAGCAGGCTTTTCCCACTGGATTCTTCTATATAAGAGTCTTCCCACTTAATTTCATCCTATATAAAGGAGTCTCCTCCCACTCTTAGGATTGATCATCCTATAGCAAGGAGTCCCTCCCACATATTTTCATTCATATGAAGGAGTCTCCTCCCCACTGGATTTCATCCTATAGTTAAGGAGTCTCCTATCCTCCCACTGGATTTCATCCTATAGTAAGGAGTCTCCTCCCACTGGTTTTCATCCTATAGTCAGGAGTCTCCTCCAACTGGATTTCATCCTATAGTAAGGAGTCTCCTCCCTCTGGATAATGATATAGTAAGGAGTCTCCTCCCACTGGATTTCATCCTATAGTAAGGAGTCTCCTCCCACTGGATAATGATATAGTAAGGAGTCTCCTCCCACTGGATAATGATATAGTAAGGAGTCTCCTCCCACTGGATAATGATATAGTATGGAGTCTCCTCCCACTGGATTTCTTTTTTTTTTTTTGTTCATTTGTTTTTATTAGAATTTTTCCATTTAGTATTAACAAACAAATAATACAATTAAAACAAAACAATTGCATAGGTCTGTACAATAGTTCCGGCATACATTATGTGTCCGAGTAAGACATTTACAACATCAATATATTTTTGCTGTTATCCCAGTACTGTATTTCAGTAGGTTTATTAGCAAGGATGGTTGGGTTGTAAAGGTTGAGTTTGCCGCTAGCGGTATTATTACATATGTTGCAGTAGAGAGGTCTCCGGGTATCTATTTCGTTTTGGGCCTTGTTATGGGTAAATCATTGGACATACGGAGAGTCCATATGTCCCCCATACTTTGGCCCACTGTATGAGATTATTTCTCAAGCTAAATGCTAGGTGCTCATTTTCTTGGATCCGCCAAATATTTTTAATTAATGTTTTGATATTTTTTGTTTCCAGTTGTACACTAAAAGGCATCTGGCTGCTGAACAAATTGCCAATATTAACTTATTGGTGTGGCTACTGAGACCATCTATTGGGCAATTAAATAATGCTGTAGGAAGTGTAAGGCTTATGTCTTCTGCGATCACTCTTGACAGAATTATTTCACAGTTGTGCCTTATCTTGCGGGCTTCAGGGCAGTCCCACCAACAGAGTAGTTGATCAGCTTTTGACTGGCAGCCTCTGTAACATAGATCTGACTTATTAGGAGTGATGCGGGGTACCAGTCATGTAATATCTTACATGATCTTTCTCTTATTATAATATTAGCAGAGCATTGACTAGAGTTTATAAAGACGCTTGACCATTTGTCTTCCTCTAGATTTATCCTGCTTCTTTCTTCCCATTTAAGGATTGGCTTTATTTTAGTTGTTTGTGTATCGTACCGTATAAGACTATATATGCCCGAGATTCCACCCTTTGTGGATTCCAGAGAGAGAGTCATTTTTTCAAATTTAGTGGGCTGATGTTCTTGGTCTTTATGGTAAACTGAGACAGCGTAATGAGAGATCTGGGCATATTGGTGCCAGTCGTCAGTATTTAACTGATATTTAATTTTCGCCTCCTCCCATGAAAGTATTCCCCCATATGTTTTGCTGAGGTCAGATATCCTATGAATCCCTTTGCTTTTCCATTTATTAGCGTAAGTCCTGCTTAGGCCTGGTGGGAAAGCAGGGTTGTGGAATATTGGTGTTGTAGGGGAGGCTAGTCTTGTTTGTTTGTTGCAGGTGGCCTGATGAATGATTTTAAATTGAATTAGTTTGTTGATGGTGATGAGCAGATGTGGGAACCTGCCAGCTCCCTCCACTGCTCACCATCCATATCCTCCAAGTATGTGCCCCATCTAAGTTTAATATCCTCTATGGTCATTTGTGATTTACTTTGTATCAAGTGTGTATACAACTTGGAGATAATTCCACATACTACCTGGGTTCGGACAATTCCGATAACCGGTTGTTTTGTGGGTCCATCGGCCTGAGTTGTAGGTAACAGTAGTGCGTTGTATTGGGCAGGTTATATTTAGTTTGTAAGTCCTGGTAGGGGACCAGTTCTCCCTGTTTAACAATCTCCCAATTCCACCACTCCAGCAGCAACCCACTGCGATGCTCCAAGGCCCCCACGCCGCTTTGGCAGTCGTCAGTATTTAACTGATATTTAATTTTCGCTCCATGTGTTTTGCTGAGGTCAGATATCCTATGATGTCAGTATAGTAGGTGAGTAGTTTGATTCGTAGATGGAATCCAGAGTGTGGATGTGGAGTGTAATGGTGACATTATGCTGTTTTCTAGGATAACCCAATCTGTGGAGTCTGCTTCATTTATCCATTCAGATAATTGTGCTATTCTAGCAGCTTTGTAGTATTGGTGGAGGATGGGGAAGGAGAAGCCTCCTTTAAGTTGCTCTTATTCTGGGGTCTTTGCCTCTCCACACAAATCTAACCATTGCTTTGTGTAGGGGTTCCAGCTCCGTTATTTTTAGTGGGATGGGGAGAGCTCGAAATAAATTAAGTATTTTGGGGAGTATTAGTAACATAGTAACATAGTAACATAGTAATTACTGTTGAATAAAGACATACGTCCATCCAGTCCAACCTATTCACCCTCCTTATATATATATATATATTTTTTTTTTTAACCCTACCTAACAGTTGATCCAGGTATCCAGGATTATAGCGTTGATTCTTCCTATTGATGAGATTTGATAATGAGTCCAGGAAGATAGTAATCTTATGAGATATTTAAACATTGTTGTGTAGTTTTTATGGAACAGTGTGTTCTCTTTATGGCTTGTGTGTATACCTAGGTATTTAAATGACTCAGTTGTTTTACGTAATTTGAGATAGTTAGTTAGGGAATCGCTTAGAGTTTGTGGTATATTTTGCATGTATGCTACTGACTTTGAATGGTTGACCTTGAATCCGGATATGGATCTGAAGTTATCCAATAAGTGATGTAGTGATGGAATGGATGTTAGTGGTTGAGTTATGGATAGGAGTGTGTCGTCTGTGAAAAGCATAAGTTTGTGTTCCGATCCTGCTACTGAAATGCCCTTGATATCTGGGGAAGATCGTATGATGGCTCGATGCATAGTGCAAACGGCAAGGGTGATAGTGGGCATCCCTGCCTTGTTCTGTTCCGGATGTTTATGGTTTCAGACGGTTATCCCATGTTGGGTACTTTCGTTCTGGGGTCATTGTATAGGCATAGACTGGCTTGGATTAAGGGTGAGGGAAGTCTGAATGCAATTAGAACTCTCTGTAGGTAAGTCCAGTCAATGCTGTCGAAGGCCTTTTTGACGTCTAAAGATAGTGTTGGAAATTTGTGTGAGTGTGCTATATGCATGAGAGTTCTGAGTTTTCTAATGTTGTCTGTACTGTGCCGTCCGGGGATGAAGCCTGTTTGGTCATGGTGTATTAGTTTAGGTATGTTATGTAGTCTATTGGCTATGAATTTTGCGTGAAGTTTAACATCATTGTTTATCAGTGATATCGGCCTGTAGTTTGTGAGTTGTGTTGTGTCTCTGTCTGACTTTGGGATGACTATGATGTGTGTCTGCCGTGAGAGATTCTGTACAGTTCATTAGTCCGTTGGCTAGCTTTAAGAAATGTGGTGCTAACGTGTCGTAGTGTGCTGTGTAGTAGAGTGTAGTGAATCTGTCTGGGCCTGGTGATTTCCTTGAGGGGAAGCTTTTCAAGGCTGATTTGAGTTCTTCTTCCTTGAAGGGGGCTTGAAGTTGTAAAGCATCGGAAGAGGTTATTGTGGGTAGTTTAGCTTGTTTTAGGAAGTTGTTTATTTGTTGCACATTGTTATGTTTAGAAGCGGTGTGGCCGCTATACAATTTTTGGTAATATTGTGCGAATTGGGAGGATATTTTCTTTGGGTCGTGTTCTAATGTGCCTGATTTTGTGCGAAGTGGGAGAAATTTGTTTTGTGTGAGTCTGTTATTTAGTTTCCGAGCGAGCATGGACTCGGGTTTGTCTTCATACAGAAGAAGTGTTAATATTCTGAGAGCTTTCTCTGCATTGTGTGACAGTAGAGTTCATTGTAGATTGGATTCCCAGTGGGTAGCTAATTTCTGCTCTAGTGTTTTGATTTGTTGTAAAAGTGTTTGTGAATTTTTTTTTCTTCTTTTCATTGGTTGGTTTGTAGCTTATGACCCATATTTCACTTTCTTCTTTTGGATACACAATGGACTCGAGATGAAACTTAATCTTATTTAGGATTTCTAATGATTTATTATCAGATCCATTGTAACTCACCCACCTCTATTCTAACTGGTGGTCTCTAAAGCTAGATACACACAGTACAGATTTCTGAAAGATGACAGATGATCTGCAAGATCCTGTCTCCCATCATTCAAAGATCTGCAAACACACAGTCCCGAGAGTTCTCCCTATGAATATCATATGAACTTCATAAGAAGAAAGCTCGGGACTGTGCGTATCCATCGGCTGCGCTAGACTCCTCTATAGGGAGTCTAGCGGGGCCGATGGAAATTTTCGTCCTTTTTCGTTTCCCGAACGAGCGCGCGGCCGCCAAACGATCGGGTCGGCCGCGCACTCGTTCGGGAAACGAACGTACACACATAACGATTAAGCCCCGATACCGTCGGATCCGACGGTATCGGGGCTTAATCGTTAATGTGTGTACCCAGCTTTAGGTTGCCCCCTTATCCTATTCTCATTCTCTGATTGGCTCAGGAAACCCCCTAATTCCCCCCTTATCCTATTTTCATTCTCTGATTGGTTCCTACTCTGACCCATTCATTGTTTTTTCTTCATAAAGTCCCATAATTAAATAATAACAAAGTCACGTTAGTGAATGGGAAGGTTCTACACAGATGTCTTAGGATAAAAGGTGGATTAGGATTAATGCTACGATTTTGATTAAATGGAATGTTCCCCCTTAAAAGATAAAACTGGTGAATTGTCCGTTACCTGCCCCCAAACCCAACTGGTATATCCAACACATTATTACCAACACATTATTACCTGTATTACTAACCAGATATTCACTGATAATTATTGTCCCCAATCTGGTTGAGTAAGATGGCTCCTCCCTCTAAGCTGTCAATCAATGACATCACAACCAATGATTGACTGCTGTTTCACATGCTGTCTCCTTTAATTTAATATCTGATGACAATGTAATACACTGGTTATTGCAGTTGGGATTCCAGGCGGATAACGGACAAGTCACTGGACTATTCCAGATTTTTCATTTGTTCCGTGTTCAGAACATTAACCTGATAAGAGAAGGGTCAGGGTCTGACACCAACCTGTAGCGTTGGATCGGATACGTACCTGTCCCAGGTCTATTGAGGTGTCACCATAAACTTCCATCTCCCAAGAAGCTGTACAAAGAAATCATCCAGATTTATGGGAAACCAAAGACATTTCCTTATACTGTACGTATGTGTTTAAAGGGGAAGTAAAGGCTAAACAACTATAGCTGATAATTCTCTTTAAAGGAAGGATTAACTACTAGAGATGGTCGGGATCACGGAACCGAACTTCCGAGGATCGTGGATCTTGTCAAATTTCTGGAATTCTGCTTTCCGAATTTCCAAAAACCTGCGAATTTTTGAGGATTATTGAATGCCCAAAATTTCTGCGGCTGGACGTTCAGGGGGAACATGGAACCCCCAAATATGATTGGTTAATGTGTGATCATAGGATTGCAAGCATTGAAATATCAACCAATCACAATTGGATTTGGTCCTTCAGCAAACCTATATAAAGAGGGGCAAACCCACGGAAGAGAACGTCGGCAACTCCGATGGTATCACTGGCGCCCACAGTGACATCAGCCACTATCGGTGACATCATAGTAAGGAGGGTGGGAAGTGAGGAGTCATGAAACAAGGGCACTTTTATGTGCCGGGAGGGCGGCTCCGGTACGAGCTGCGGGACCCCTTAAGCCCCAAAAGGCCCTTCCAAGGGCCACAATTGTCTTTCTAAGGACCCGGGAGTGGGTCCTGGGTTGAGCCACGTTTTCGATAATCCTCGAATGGCCGAATCTGAGAATCCTTAAACATTTGTGGATTACCGAATTTCCAAATTTTTTCCCATTGACTTTAATGGCGGATTCGCAGATTTTCGGATTTGGGAAGTTCGCCCATCTCTAGTAACTACTAAAAAATGACACAAAAAACATTTCCCATTCCAGATACTGGGATTCCAGTAGTTTCCACGCACCCTGCTCTGTCTGGGAGAACCAGGGTGTATGGAGACCACTTGAACCCACCCACCCACACACACTGCCCCCCCAACCCACACACACATTGCCCCCCCAACCCACACACACACTGCCCACCACACACACACACTGCCCCTCCCCCCACCCACACACACACACACACTGGGGAACCAATGGGGATAAAGCACGGATAGGGGCCCCATCATAGTCTCACACAGACACACACACACTGTGCCCTACACACAAACACACACTTTCCTACATATGTACACACCTTTCAACAGGCAGCATTCTCCATTCCACACATGCACACCCTCACACACACACACACACACACACACACTTACGTACCTTTTCTACAGGGGAGTTTCCAGTACTTGAAAACCATAAATGATGATAATGGGAGGCACAGGATGAAAAGGAGGAGGAGGTACAGGTAAAGGTGGGAAACTGACTCTGTCCAAGGAGACACAAAGGGAGAGATTCTGTTAATTGGCTGGCTGGATAGAAATATTGACACAGACATTTAAAGGGCATGTCCACCCCAAAACTATAACCCCCCCACCACTGGCCCCACTGGGTAGTGTAATAAAATCCTTAGCCAGCTCCATATGGTTCTCCTGTAATGTCCCCCCAAAGTCCAGAAAACTGACCACCAGGGAAATTGTTTCCGCCTCTGAGCTGTCCTCTCATTGGTTTCTGGCTTGCTCAGAGCAGCCCCCCCCCCCCTCCCATTTTCCTCTCCCTCCCCCTAGTGTAAAATCCCATATATTAGGGATAGTTCCCCCAACCGCTATAATATATTTTCCATAAACTCCCCCGATCGTTACTTACCTTACCTCTATCCTCCGCCGTTCTGAACTTCTGGCAGCCGCGTCCGTGATTGGCTGCCTCTCAGCCAATCTCGGACATGGCTGACGGTCCCGCCCCCTGCTTGCAGTTTCAAGTGCGGCTGAGGAAAGAGGGAAGGTGAGTAAAGATTGGGGGAGTCTCTGGAAAAAAATAGTGGACATGCCCTTTAAGCATGGTACACACCAGCAACATTTCCTCCTGAATGACCGTTCGGCTCTTCCGACCGGTCAGCCAGGAGAAAGGACAGGAAAGGAAATAGTGAGCGTGGCCAACAGTTAACCGCGACAGAGCGTGTGGTCCATAGTGGTTTTCGGCCCGATGCACTGAACTATCGGTCAATGGGACCGAAATATTGCATGGTGTGTACCAGCCTTAAAATTATAGACTGACAGACAACTGATTGGTGCATCAGGAATATCAATTCTTAATTGGCGCTGTGGGAGGTGCCTGAATAATGATTAATGAACAATAAGTGTTGCACTTGGCAGGTGACCTATTTACTTACTGGTGAGATACAGGCGCTGTGGGAGGGGCATGGATAATAGTAACATAGTAATTTAGGTTGTATAAAGACATTCGTCCATCTAGTCCAACCTTTATACCCTACCCATAATGTCTGTATAACAGTTACATAGTAACATAGTATTGGAGGTTGTATAAAGACATTCGTCCATCTAGTCCAACCTTTATACCCTACCCATAATGTCTGTATAACAGTTACATAGTAACATAGTATTGGAGGGTGTATAAAGACATACGTCCATCTAGTCCAACCTTTATACCCTACCCAGGATGAGAATCTGGCAAAGAGGAGGAAAATAGGGGAAAAGCACAAGAAAGGAAAGAAAGTTGTGGTTTCCAAATTTGTTTTCCAACCATGCAGTGCAAACCCCTTTAATTCCACTAACACCAAGTGCCTGGAGTCTACCACACCAAACATGGCTGGAACATGGGGTTCGGCGGCCATCTTGGATCCTGTTAGTACCAGTGGCATCACACCTGCAGCTACCAGTGCTCCATGCTCCTCCCTGACTGCCAAACCTGCCCAGAAAGGAGAAGAGTCTGTCAGTGCGGCTGGTAAGGAACGTGCAGATAAAGTTCCCATATGTAAAGAGGCAATCTTTAAGTTTCAGGGCAGTGAGAGGAAAGTACCTGCAGCGGCCATTTTGGATCCAAAGGCTGTGTCAGCTGGTTCTGGTGTTCCAGAGGCTGTGGTTCAGGAAGGAGTTGGATCTCGCAGTGGCAGAAGCAAGTTTCTATTGGGAAGAAGGCAGTGGCAAGTTTAGGGGAATCTAAAATCTTGGTTCCTAAGCTGGAGATGGCGGAAGCTCTGGGTGATCGATCCCCCCCAGCGTCCGGAGAGATGGCGGCAGAGCCTGAGGCCAGCGGGATGGAGGGTCCACCAATAGGTGGTAAGTGTGATCACCCGGTCCCTGCTGGCCCAGCACCTGTTTCCCTTTCCCCTGCTCCTGCTGTGTCTGTCTCCCAATCTCCCTCTGTGTCAGCCCCAGTGTCTGTGTCCAAGGCTCCCCCTGTCCAGTCTCTGTCTGTCCCCCCTGTAAGATCTGCTGGATCATCTGGTCCCAATTGTGCAAAGGTTCAATCTGTTTCCGCTAAGCAGCCTCCAGTTTCACCTGCAGGGACCAAACCTACATCATATGCGTCCGCTGCCAGAGCCACTCATTCTGCTACACGGAGGACTGTTCCTGCTAACGCACAAACATCTGTGTATGGTAACCTGTACAGTGGCGGTGGGGGTAGGAGGAATGTGGTGAACTTGAAGTGGGTGGGGGAGGGCCCTTCTCCGGATAGGCAGCAGGTGATTGACGGACTCCTCCGGGTTGGGTTTGAGGCAGTGGACATCTTTGCCTTTATTGTGACCTGGATGGATGAATATTACAGATATACCGTGACCTGGATGGAGGAATATTACAGATATACCGTGACCTGGATGGATGAATATTACAGATATACCGTGACCTGGATGGATGAATATTACAGATATACCGTGACCTGGATGGATGAATATTACAGATATTCCCATCATCCCCTTGTACGTTATATTGTCTATATCCATTCCCTTCCCTCTCATTCCCATCATCCCCTTGTACATTATATTGTCTATATCCATTCCCTTCCCTCTCATTCCCATCATCCCCTACTGATGGGGAAACTGGTGACCGAGACCTCCCTTCAGAGGCCCCAGCCACCTCCACCCCTGCCTGCACCGACACTGGGGAGACCTGAAATGAACAGCATGGCTGGGCCTTAGCTGTATTCCCCCTGCATTTGCTCTCCTTCTCTGCCTGGAAACGATCCCTCAGGGTATAAGCCTCCCGCATAGGACCAATTTCATCTCCCAAGGCCTGCTCCTCCTTGGTAAGCAGCTCAAATCTTTTTTCCATGGCAGAAATTATAGCTTGAGTATTGGGATTGGATGTAGAAACATCCCCAGCACAAAGATCTTTTTTTTTTTTAATTCTTACTTCAAGGGATCTTAACTTTTCTTTTATAGCTACATATCTCTTTAGGCCGTTTGCCAGGGCCTCCGCAAATCCAGGATCCCCAGGCTCAAGGTGTTTTTTTGGCCCAGGATTAGCAGCAGAAGGCCCAGGCTCCGGACCAGGGCTCTTGGAGGCCATAGTAGGCCCAGAACAGTGAACCAAAAACGGATATTCAAGTAAGCACTTGTTGGAGCTCAGGAGCACACAATAACACAACCTTCCACCTCCAATGCTATGTTACTATGTAACAGTTATACAGACATTATGGGTAGGGTATAAAGGTTGGACTAGATGGACGTGTGTCTTTATACAACCTCCAATACTATGTTACTATGTAACTGTTATACAGACATTATGGGTAGGGTATATAGGTTGGACTAGATGGACGTATGTCTTTATACAACCTCCAATGCTATGTTACTATGTAACCGTTATACATACAGGTAATAATGTGTTGGATATACCAGTTGGGTTGGGGACAGGTAACGGGTAATTATCAGTGAATATCTGGTTAGTCTGGTTAGTAATACAGGTAATAATGTGTTGGATATACCAGTTGGGTTTGGGGGCAGGTAACGGGTAATTATCAGTGAATATCTGGTTAGTAATACAGGTAATAATGTGTTGGATATACCAGTTGGGTTTGGGGGCAGGTAACGGGTAATTATCAGTGAATATCTGGTTAGTAATACAGGTAATAATGTGTTGGATATACCAGTTGGGTTTGGGGGCAGGCCGACGCATATCTAGTATTAATCCTTCCTTTAAAGAGAATTATCAGCTATAGTTGTTTAGCCTTACTTCCCCTTTAAACAATACGTACAGTATAAAGGAAATGTCTTTGGTTTCCCATAAATCTGGTATGATTTCTTTTGTACAGCTTCTTGGGAGATGGAAGTTTATGGTGACACCTCAATAGACCTGGGACAGGTACGTATCCGACCAACGCTACAGGTTGGTGTCAGACCCTGACCCCTCTCTATCAGTTAATGTTCTGAACACGGAAACAAATGAAAACTGGAATAGTCCAGTAGCACTTGTCCGTTATCCCTGCCATCCCAACTGCAATAACCAGTGTATTACATTGTCATCAGATATTAAATTAAAGGAGACAGCATGAAAATGAACAGGCAATCATTGGTTGTGATGTCATTGATTGACAGCTTAGAGGAGCAGGAGCCATCTTACTCAACCAGATGGGACAAAATATCAGTGAATATCTGGTTAGTAATACAGGTAATAAGTGTTGGATATACCAGTTGGGTTGGGGACAGGGTAACTGGGTATGTATTATCAGTGAATATCTGGTTAGTTATACAGTAATAATGTGTTGGATATACCAGTTGGGTTGGGGACAGGTAACGGGTAATTATCAGTGAATATCTGGTTAGTAATACAGGTAATAATGTGTTGGATATACCAGTTGGGTTGGGGACAGGTAACGGGTAATTATCAGTGAATATCTGGTTAGTTATACAGGTAATAATGTGTTGGATATACCAGTTGGGTTTGGGGGCAGGTAACGGGTAATTATCAGTGAATATCTGGTTAGTTATACAGGTAATAATGTGTTGGATATACCAGTTGGGTTTGGGGGCAGGTAACGGGTAATTATCAGTGAATATCTGGTTAGTTATACAGGTAATAATGTGTTGGATATACCAGTTGGGTTTGGGGGGGGGCAGGTAACGGGTAATTATCAGTGAATATCTGGTAGTATACAGGTAATAATGTGTTGGATATACCAGTTGGGTTTGGGGGCGTGGTCAGGTACGGGTAATTATCAGTGAATATCTGGTTAGTAATACAGGTAATAATGTGTGGATATACCAGTTGGTTGGGGGGCAGGTAACGGGTAATTATCATGAATATCTGGTTAGTAATACAGGTAATAATGTGTTGGATATACCAGTTGGGTTGGTGGTGTGGGGGCAGGTAACGGACAATTCACCAGTTTTATCTTTTAAGGGGGAACATTCCATTTAACAAAAATCGTAGCATTAATCCTAATCCACCTTTATCCAAGACATCTGTGTAGAACCTTCCCATTACTAACGTGACTTTGTTATTATTTAATTATGGGATTTATGAAGAAAAAACATGAATGGGTCCAGAGTAGGAACCAATCAGAGAATGAAAAAATAGGATAAGGGGGGGAATTAGGGGTTTCCTGAGCCAATCAGAGAATGAGATAGGATAAGGGGGGGAATTAGGGGGTTTCGAGCCAATCAGGAATGAGAATAGGATAAGGGGGGAATTAGGGGGTTTCCTGAGCCAATCAGAGAATTGAAATAGGATAAGGGGGGAATAGGGGTTTCCTGAGCAATCAGAAGAATGAGAATAGGATAAGGGGGAATTAGGGGGTTTCCTGAGCCAATCAGAGAATGAGATAGGATAAGGGGGGTGGAATTAGGGGGTTTCCTGAGCCAATCAGAGTATGAGAGGATAGGGGGGGAATTAGGGGGTTTCCTGAGCCAATTAGGTATGAGAATAGGATAAGGGGGAAGTGGGGATTAGGGGGTTTCCTGAGCCAATCAGAGTATGAGAATAGGATAGGGGGGAATTAGGGGTTTCCTGAGCCAATAGGTATGAGAATAGGATAAGGGGGGAATAGGGGTTTCTGAGCCAATCAGAGTATGAGAATAGGATAAGGGGGGAATTAGGGGGTTTCTGAGCCAATTAGAGTATGAGATAGGATAGGGTGGGAATTAGGGGTTTCCTGAGCCAATCAGAGTATGAGAATAGGATAAGGGGGAATTAGGGGGTTTCCTGAGCCAATCAGAGAATGAGAATAGGATAAGGGGGGAATTAGGGGGTTTCTGAGCCAATCAGAGTATGAGAATAGGAAAGGGGGGATTAGTAGGGGTTTCCTGAGCCAATCAGGATGAGAATAGGATAAGGGGAATTGGGGGTTTCTGAGCCAATCAGAGTATGAGAATAGGATAGGGGCAATAGGGGGTTTCCTGAGCCAATCAGAGAATGAGAATAGGATAAGGGGGGAATTAGGGGGTTTCCTGAGCCAATCAGAGAATGAAAATAGGATAAGGGGGGAATTAGGGGGTTTCCCTGAGCCAATCAGAGTATGAGAATAGGATAAGGGGGGAATTAGGGGGTTTACTGAGCCAATCAGAGTATGAGAATATAGCTAGTGCCATATTGTGTTTCCAATCTCTGCCCTATGATGGGGTAAGTAGGGATGTCCCAGCCCCAGTGCAGGACACACAGTTGGATGTTTTCTGTTTTAACTCTTTCCATATTTGCCTCTCACAGGATAAACACAGTGACAATGATCTTCATTACGTCACAATCTTCACAAAGTCTAAAGGGGCAAAACCTGGAAAAAAACAACCCCCGAGAGACAAACAAGACACTGAGTATGGGGCAGTGATGGTCAAGAAACCCCAACAGCATCACAGAACCACTGGCAGCACCAACCAGGGGGACGATGGGGCGATTGTCTACGCAGGGCTAATAATGTCCCCAATGTAGTGGAACTAGAAATACACAGGGAGATTCAATAAAAGTTCTTATCGTTTAAAATGGGGCTAATTTTGCCCCAACCAATCAGATGTTAGCTTTCAAATGTTACATAAGATCTGATTGGTTGGAGCAAAATTAGCCCCATTTTAAATGATAAGAACTTATATTGAATAACCCTGAGAATGTGTCCCAGAGATCAGCACCTGGCACAGGGAATCCAGTGACTGGCATATGCCAACATACTGTATACCTACAAGTCAGGATATGGTGAAGTGTTGGTGCCCCCTATAAAGAAGCTTTGTTTAGACCTTAAAGGGGAAGTGAAGAAACAGCCTGTAGAGTTCATGCAAATCAATTGATCTTGACACTGACTGAACTACTTACCACTGTGTAAAGCTTTGGCCCTCTCCACTTTCTGTACTCAAGTGGCGGTGCTTTATTCTAACGATCAAGTGGGTTAGTCTGGGCCTTGTACAAGGTTATATGAAGAGGTTTGAGCCCCTTGTCTGTAGTGGTAGTAAAATAAAACTGGGTCTATGTACACACTTTCTATCTGTCTGTAAATGAATTTCTAGGACTAATAAAAGGATCTGTTTTTTTTACTAGCATCGTTTATTAAATGTGACAGGAACAGAGACAGAATTTCCATTGGGACACAGATTCCATTAGTGTCGTCTACAGAAATCCAATCCTTCCCTGTATGTGAAAGACATAGCGTTAAAGGGCATCGCCACCCTCAACCGCCAAATTTGTTTTGTAAAACAAGCCCCAGAAATGTACTTCTGCTTCTCAGAAACAGCAGAGAGGGGCCAGCCCGGCAGCTGTGTCTGTGATTGGCTGAGAGGCAGCCAAACACACATGCGGCTGACGGCTATGTAGACAGCTAAGGGAACGAAGGGGGGTTAGTATATTTCTGTAGGTTGTTTTACAAAACGAAGTTGGGGGTCGGCTACACTGTGTAAAAAGGTTTTATAGGTAGGGGGTGAGGCAGCCAAGATGGAAGGGAAGGAGGGATTATAAAAAAAACAGTTGTTCAAAATGCAGAGCTAACTGAGGTTGTGGGTGGAATTGCCCCGATGCATTGGTTCCATTTGGTGTTAGTGGTCATGTCTCTGTGTGCACCCGCACATGTGGCATACTGTTTTATTCAGGAGGGGTTACACTTTCATATTTGTGTTGGGTTTGAACATTCCGCTACAGTTCTTCTGTAAAATTCCCCTTTGGGAAAAGGAAAAAAGGAAATATGAGGGAAAAAAACCTTGGGGTGTGTAGTTTCTAACATGATCTTGTTTGTGTCTGTATTTTTGTTAATTTGGTAGTTATTCTACAATGACTGTCAAAGGGATTTACACATTTCAATTTGGTGCTGTTTTAGTCTCGGGGGGTCTCCTAGGCAGAAAGTGTGGGGTACTAATACGTATCTGGTATTAGAGCTTTTACAAACAATAAGGTTTTTGTAAAAATGCTCTAAAAAATCCCGACATAAAAATGTTAACCAAGACAATACCCGACAGACTCAATCACATATTACCCAGAGTTCATTCACCCGGACCAGTCGGAGACGACAGAGATGCCAAACTAAGACGGCATTAGAAGAGTTTAAACTACTGTACCATACTGTCCTTACTAAATCTCCATCAGGGAAAACAATTCTTAACGTTCGTACACACGTGCGATCGTAGGTGTCGGCCCGCGGCGCACAATGTGTATGAACAGGGAACTGTCGGTTTGTTTAAGTTACTAGATGGGGGAGTAAAGAGGAGATGGGGGATCAGACCTTTTAGATTAGAACAGAGACATATTTATGATCTTAACACCACAAGGGGTGAATGAAGCAGTGGAATTAGTGCCCTTTTCATGGGATATTGTTCATTTATGGAATATGAGATCGTCATGACTGGTGGGATATGTCACAAGGGAGGATTGGACCAGTTATAAAAAGGGAAAATGTGAGGTCATATTCGCCTTATGAATAGAGATGAGATCAAGGTCAGACATGGACCCAGATCCGACACGGAACCCCTTGGTTCCAAAATCCGAATGATCCGTCTGAATGTGGATTTCATGTGCGATTTCTTTGCATTTGCGCATGCGTTTTCATTAGGTATAGGAAAACGCATGATATTGCGATTAAAAATGTGGAACGCAAATCGCAACGCACCGGAAAACACGCGTTTTCGGTGCATTGACGCATTTTCAAGGATTTTTTAAAAAACGCGAGCACAAACGCATTAAAATCGCAGCAAGTGTGGTCTAGCCCTTAGGGGTGCATTTTTGAGGATTTTTGAAATGTTCGAGGCTATTTTTAAAATTATCGAAAATAGCCTCAAACGTTCAAAAATTCGCTCTGTTTTCGGGTTTTTGCGATTTTCCTGAGATCCGGGAATCTAAAAACGGAACGAAACTAGTGAGTTTCGGCCATCTCTACTGATGAAGCCTTTATGGTGAAATGCGTTGTGATTGTGTGTGCCATCCCTTCCCATACCTTGTCTTTTAGACTTTTCTGATTGTTCCAAGAATGTAGCCAAAGATTTTCAAGACATCGTTACAGCGAAGAAGTGATTCGGAAGCTGGTGACATCATCAAAGTGAGCCCATGCAGGTCAAGGACCAGAAAGCTCTCCACATGATGTGATACCGGAAGTTGCATGTGTGTATCTCCCTTATCCACTTATGGACACCAATTGAGCTATTGGGCCCATGGAGGGCGGCTTTATGCCTTAATGGAGTGAGAGCTTCTAAGGGGGAGACAAAAGCTTCTTAGGACGTTGTTTTAGGAGATCGCATATCCAAACTACTAAAAAAAACTACAAAATTTGGATTCAGGTTCTTGTTAGCACTTTATATAGCCGGGTTGGGATCTAGACTACATTCCCCTATTTTAGTTTCTGTATATAAGGCCGTTATCAGTTATAGTCTTTAAAATGAGTCAACAATCACATCTATAGCTGCAACCCGTGAGAAATGATATTGGGGTAAATGTTCACATTTCCTGCTTCCAGCTGCTTGAGTGACATCCCCTGACCTCCTGACCTCCGCCACGTGGGAGAACATGCTCAGTTAAGACTTCCATGCGTTCGCTCGTGTGTCATTTGTCAATCTGCCGTGTCCAATCGTGTGTACAGATCTTAACTCCCGAACCGTGGGAAGCCCTTTCTGATTACAATAGCTCTCCCAACAATAAACTACATCACTCTATCTGTTCACCCAACCAACAAGCAGCGTGTGAATATATATATACATATAATGAGCGACCCACCCACGTAGCTAGGAATTGGATATGTATGACCCCATAATGTGGATAACCTGTGATGGTGCCCTAATTCCACTCAAGGTTTCCCCTTAGGGAAGAACTCCAAATGAATCCACAGGTCAATGTTGTACTCAAATTTTATTGAAAGCACTTACACAGATTGAACAGCCTATCCAAGGTGAGAACATGTCTAAATTCCTTATCTGGGGTGCGGTATATATTAGGTGAGATACACTTGTTATTCGCTTATATATTACTGCCCAGCATAAGACCTTACATATTAATTATTATACGTCATAGATTTCATTTCACAAGTTACTGTAATAATAAGTTGTATTACATATTAATTATTATACGTCATAGATTCCATATCACAAGTTACTGTATATAAGTTGTATTACATATTAATTTATTTATACGTCATAGATTCCATATCACAAGTTACTGTAATAATAAGTTGTATTACATATTAATTATTATACGTCATAGATTCATCATATCACAAGTTACTGTAATAATAAGTTGTATTACATATTAATTATTATACGTCATAGATTCCATATCACAAGTTACTGTAATAATAAGTTGTATTACATATTATATTAACGTCATAGATTCCATATCACAAGTCACTGTAATAATAAGTTGTATTACATATTAATTATTATATGTCATAGATTCATATCACAAGTTACTGTAATAATAAGTTGTATTACATTATTATTATATGTCATAGATTCCATATCACAAGTTACTGTAATAATAAGTTGTATTACATATAATTATTATACGTCATAGATTCCATATCACAAGTTACTGTAATAATAAGTTGTATTACATATTAATTATATACGTCATAGATTCCATATCACAAGTTACGTAATAATAAGTTGTATTACATATAATTTTATACGTCATAGATTCCATATCACAAGTACTGTAAAATAGTTGTATTACATAAATTATTAACGTCAAGATTCCTATCACAAGTTACTGTAATAATAGTGTATACATATTAATTATTATACGTCATAGATTCCATATCACAAGTTACTGAATATAAAGTTGTATTACATATTAATTATTATACGTCAAGATTCATATCACAAGTTACTGTAATAATAAGTGTATTACATATTAATATTATACGTCAAGATTCCCAATCACAAAGTTACTGTAATAATAAGTTGTATTACATATTAATTATTATACGTCATAGATTCCATCATATCACAAGTTACTGTAATAATAAGTTGTATTACATATTAATTATTATACGTCATAGATTCCATATCACAAGTTACTGTAATAATAAGTTGTATTACATATTAATATTATACGTCATAGATTCCATATCACAAGTCACTGTAATAATAAGTTGTATTACATATTAATTATTATATGTCATAGATTCATATCACAAGTTACTGTAATAATAAGTTGTATTACATTAATTATTATATGTCATAGATTCCATATCACAAGTTACTGTAATAATAAGTTGTATTACATATAATTATTATACGTCATAGATTCCATATCACAAGTTACTGTAATAATAAGTTGTATTACATATTAATTATTATACGTCATAGATTCCATATCACAAGTTACGTAATAATAAGTTGTATTACATAATAATTATTATACGTCATAGATTCCATATCACAAGTACTGTAAAATAGTTGTATTACATATAATTATTAACGTCAAGATTCCCTATCACAAGTTACTGTAATAAAGTGGTATACATATTAATTATTATACGTCATAGATTCCATATCACAAGTTACTGTAATAATAAAGTTGTATTACATATTAATTATTATACGTCATAGATTCATATCACAAGTTACTGTAATAATAAGTTGTATTACATATTAATATTATACGTCATAGATTCCAATCACAAGTTACTGTAATAATAAGTTGTATTACATATTAATTATATACGTCATAGATTCCATATCACAAGTTACTGTAATAATAGTTGTATTACATATTAATTATTATACGTCATAGATTCCATATCACAAGTTACTGTAATAATAAGTTGTATTACATATTAATTATTATACGTCATAGATTCCATATCACAAGTTACTGTAATAATAAGTTGTATTACATATTAATTATTATACGTCATAGATTCCATATCACAAGTTACTGTAATAATAAGTTGTATTACATATTCAAGCAGACACAAACATTGACTGGCTCAATGCAGATATTATATAAACTACATCGGCGTAAACATGAGGAATTTTGGAATTTTTGAAAATGTTGTAAAAAATGATCCAGTAACTTCCTGTAAATGGCTCTGGGACCTCAGAAATGGTCTGGGGAACAGACAATCTGATTGTAACCAATTCTGATTGGAAAAGAATATTTTTGGTTAGTTTACCAATCAGATTCTTTCTGAAAATCAGAATTGTTTACAAATAAAATTTTAAAACCCTAAAGCTTGAAACACGTTATTTGCAGTGTATGGAGTCAAGGACAGTGGCACTGTGCTGAAAGGCCGCTAACGTGGAGCTCCGCTAATGGAGGAGGTAGGGGAACGCTCCCCTTAGTCTATAGTCCATCTCTAGTCATGAACTTCCTACTGTCGCCCCCCCCCCTTAACAATCCTGCGCTTGGCCCTGGATTTAGAGCATTCCAATGGGCACCAGACACGTACAGCGCTAGAAGTGCATTATAATGGTATAATGGAGGGCTACATAGCACTGGCTGGTGCGTCTTTTTGGCATCCACGCCACTTGGTCCTCCAGAATTGGTTCGTTAATAAACGAACGTCCATCGTTAATTTACTGCCGCGGTCGTACAATATCGATAATGAGCTGTATCGCTAAACTGCAATGCTGTGTGTTTTAATAGGGCGAATACATAATACAAAATATAGGTAGCTAAGCGTGGAAAGGAAGCCACCACCTGGCAGGTCCCGTTTTTACTGGAATTTTAAAGCGCCTGTACTCAATGTACAAATATGTGTAGCGAAAAGCAAAGTGATAAACTATAATCTCCGTCCTGTGTAATGAACTGAAAAAGCAATTGTGAAAATCTGTATCAATTTGTTAAATAATGAGTAAAAGACTCGCACATTAGAATGGATGGTCCAGGTGCGTATTTCACGGACCCCTCGCTGATAAATGACCGCTAAACGGTGCAGACGCCAAATGGAGTATAGCATACAAACACTCACCGCTCAGCAATTTCGCCTGTGGTTAATTGCTCTTGTAGCATGAAACGCATCAGGCTTTATGACTCGTGTTTTTAAAAATTTAATAAAGACGGACTTTTGAAATTGTTCACTTGGAAGACGCCATGTTTTATTGAACAGCGAGCACGCTCCTTCATCTTGTTATCTATTCATGTTTTCAATAGGGCCCCTAGACCTCTAAACACTAACAGGGTTATTCAATATAAATTCTCATTGTTATAATAATATTGTTTATTGTTCAAGGGTTTCATCTGATAATATCAAGCAAAATTTAAAGAAATATTGGCCCATTATTCAACATTAGATCCCATGGCGAGACGTAAACCATTCCCCGTCTATACAAAGGGGAAATCATTACGTAACTCCCTGGGACAGGGCGACCCCGTTACCAAATATAAGCAAAAAACGTTCATGTTTGTAACGTGTGTAACTCAGTGATCACGGGGAATACTTTATTCCATCGTTACTCGGGTACACTATGAATGGTTACTACAATTGTAACACTGAGTATTGTATCTATCTCTTAAAGTGCCCCTGTTCCCTGATCTACATCGGTAAGACCATTGGTCCATTTAAAAGGAGATTGCAACCTCACAAGGGTGACATTAGAATTGCCCTAACGAAGGGGAACTAATGCAGTGAAAGGGGATATCCCCCGGTACCTGCACACTTATAAGATTGAAGAATAGATTGAAGTTATAGATACGTATTATTCCCTTTGTATTCCTTATGTATCAGTATTCTGTCCTATGATAATTATCCCTGTATATCACTACAGGTCTATTTGTTTATTTATTACATACTGATATGGAATAATATATTTTTATGAATCACAAGATTTCACACGTTTTATCCTTATAATGTTGTATTTCTTATTCACTAGCAGTTAATCAGCATTGTCACTTTATACATTGCACGTCAATTATGACTTTGACCACTAGGTGGCCATCTTCATCAGTGTGAGACTTTATCTATAAACAGCATTTAGCACATTGTTTGCTCATTCGTGTTGGTCTGAAGAAGGACCGCACGTGATCCCGAAACGTCACAAATAAATTTGGTTTTGCAGCTAAGACTGCTGTGCCCGGTGATTATCTATATGTCTATGGACTGTTGGCTACAGTGACTGGAGCCCCCAGCATGTGAATCAATGTGCAGTTTTTACTGCTTGCATTGGTTTAGGACAGGCCTCCTCTACACAGTGTATATTGTTTAGAATGGTGCTAGTTTTGCCCCAACCAATCAAATCTTATTTAACATTTGAAAGCTAACATCTGATTGGTTGGGGCAAAATTAGCACCATTTTAAATGATAAGAACTTTTATTGAATCTCCCAGTAAATTTGTCCAAAAAACTTATAGGAGGGGGGGGGCTACAATTCAAATTATTGAATAATCTGGATGTCTGAGTGGCGATGAGTGTTACAGTTCGTCCTTTAACTCAACAGCTTCACCTAAAAAAAAACAAAACAGAAAAATAATTAAACTCAGTTCATATGTGGTTCCCAATATGAAATCTATCTATCTATCTATCTATCTATCTATCTATCTATCTATCTATCTATCTATCTATCATCTATCTATCTATCTATCTATCTATCTATCTATCATCTATCTATCTATCTATCATCTATCTATCATGATATATAAGCTATAGATAGATCGATAGGATAGATAGATATAGATAGAAGATAGATGATGATAGGTATATAAGGAGATAGATAGATAATAGATAGATAAATAGATGGATGATAGATAGATAGATAGATAGATGATAGATAAGAGGATAGATAGATAATAGTATGATAGATATACTAGATAGAGTAGTAGATAGATAGATAGTAGGATATAGATCGATAGATGATAGATAGATAGAATGATAGATAGATAGATAGATGGATGATAGATAGATAGATAGATGAGATAGATAGATAGATAGATAGAAGATGTAGATAGAATAGATAGAAATAGATAGATGATAGATAGATAGATAATAGATAGATAGATAGATAGATAGTAGATATAAGTAGATAGATAGTAGATAGAAGTTAGATAAGATAGATAGTGATGATACATAGATAGATAGTAGATAGATAGTAGATAGATAGATAGATGAAGATAAGATAGATAGAGTAGATAGATAGATAATAATAATAGATGATAGATAGATAGATAGATAGATGAAGATAGATAGATAGATAGTAGATAGTAGATAGATAGTAGTATGATAGATACTAGATAGATAGATAGATGATAGATAGATAATAGATAGATAGATGATTAGATAGATAGATAGATCGAAGTAGATAGATAGTAGATAGATAGAGATAGACTAGATAGTAGATAGATAGATGATAGATAGGAGAAAGATAGATAGGAGATAGTAGATAGAGGATAGATAGATAGGAGATCGATAGATGATAGATTAATAGATAGATATATAGATAGATGATAGATAGATTGATCGAGAGATAGATAATAGACTGATAGATTAGATAGAGATAGATAGATGATAGATAGTAGATAGATAGATGATAGATAGGTAGGTAGATAGATAGATAAGTAGCTAGATTAGATAGGTGATAGATAGATAGATGATTAGATAGATAGATAGATAGATGATCGATAGATAGATGATAGAGAGATGATAGATAGATCGAAAGATGATAGGAGATAGATAGATAGATAGGATGATAGATAGATAGATGATAGATAGATAGATAGATAATAAGATAGATGATAGATAGATAGATTAATAGATAGATAGATAGTGTAGATAGTAGATAGATAGTAGATAGATAGTAGATAGATAGATGATACATAGATAGATAGTAGATAGATAGATAGATAGATAGATGATAGATAGATAGATAGATGATAGATAGATAGATAGATAGATAGATAATAGATAGATAGATAGATAAATAGATAGAAAGATGATAGATAGTAGATAGTAGATAGATAGTAGATAGATAGATGATAGATAGATAGATAGATAGATAGTAGATAGATAGATATATAGATAGATAGGTAGAAAGATAGATAGTACATAGATAGATGATAGATAGATAGATAGATAATAGATAGATAGATAGATAGATGATAGATAGATAGATAGATAATAGATGATAGATAGATAGATAGATAGAAGATAGATAGAGAGATAGATGATAGATAGATGATAGATAGATAGATAGATGTAGATAGGTAGGAGATAGATAGATAGATAGATAGATAGAAGATTAGATGATAGATAGATAGTACATTAGATGATAGATAGATAGGTAGATAGATAGATAGATCGATAGATAGATGATCGATGATAGATGATAGATAGATGAGTGATAGATAGTAGAGAGAGAGATAGCTAGATGATGATAGATAGCTAGAGGATAGATGATAGATAGGTAGAAGATAGTAGCTAGGAGATAGATAGATAGATAGATAGATGCATAGATAGATTAGAGTTAGTTAGATAGATAGATAGGATAGAGGATGATAGATTAGATAGTAGATAGATAGATAGATAGATTAGAAGATAGATAGATAGAGAGATAGGTAGATAGATAGATGATTGATAGATATATGATAGATAGATAGATAGATGATAGATAGATAGATGATAGATAGATAGATGATAGATAGATAGATAGATAGATGATAGATAGATAGATAGAATAGATAGATAGATGGATAGAGTTAGAGCGAGAGAGAGGATAGATAGATAGACGTCTATATAAGAGATAGTAAGATAGAATAGATAGAGATAGAGAAATAGAGAGATAGATAGATTAGATAATAGATAGATAGATAGATGATAGATGATATGATAGGACAGACAGAAAGACAGACAGACAGACAGATGATAGATAGATAGATAGAGATAGATAGATCCATCGATAGATAGTAGATAGATATATATAGATATATAGATAGATAGATAGTAGATAGATACGATAGATAGATTAGATAGATGATAGATAAAGAGACAGATAGTAGATAGTAGGTAGATAGGTAGGTAGATAGATAGATAGATAGTAGAGAGATAGATAGATAGATAATAGATAGATAGATAGATAGATGATAGATAGATAATAGATAGATAGATAGATAGATAGATAGATGATAGATATATAAGATATAGATAGATAGATAGATAGATAGATCGAGTAGATGATCATAGATAGATAGATGATAGATATATAAGAGATAGATAGATAATAGATAGATAAATAGATGGATGATAGATAGATAGATAGATAGATAGATAATAGATAGATAGATAATAGATAGATAAGATGGATACAGAAGATAGAGAGTAGGACTAGCTAAGACTAGACATAGATAGATGAAGATAGATAGATAGATAGATAGATAGATAGATGATAGATAGATAGATAGATAGCTAGAGATAGATAGAAGATGATGAGATATATAGTAGAGTAATAGATAGATGATAGTTAGATAGATAGATAGATAGATAATAGATAGATAGATGCAGATAGTAGATAGTAGTAGAGATAGATAGATAGTAATGATACTATAGATAGTAAGTAGATAGTAGATTCGATAGTAGATAGATAGAGAGGAAGATGATAGATAGATCGATAGGATAGATAGATAGATAGATAGAGAGATAGTAATAGATAGATAGATAGATAGATGATAGATAGATAGATAGATAGATGATAGATAGATAGTAGATAGTAGATAGATTGTAGATAGATAGATAATAGATAGATAGATAGATGATAGATAGATAGATAGATAGATAGATAGATGTAGAAGATAGATAGATAGTAGATAGATAGTAGATAGATAGATGATAGATAGATAGATAGTAGATAGATAGATAGATAGATGATAGATAGGTAGAAAGATAGATAGTAGATAGATAGATAGAGCATAGATAGATAGATAGATAGATAGATAGGATAGGATAGATAGAAGATAGATAGAGAGATGAGATGATGATTAGATTGATAGTAGAAGATAAAGATTGATAGATAGAGATAGATATAAGATAGATAGATAGATAGATCGATAGATTAGATGATAGATAGGTAGGTAGATAGATAGATAGAAGATAGATAGGGTTGATAGCTAGATAGATGATAGATAGATAGTAGAAGATAGATAGATGATCGATAGATAGATGATAGATAGATTAGATAGATGATGATAGATAGACGATAGCATAGATGATAGATAGATAGATAGTGATCGATAGATAGATGATAGATAATAGATAGGTAGATAGAAGATAGATAGATTAGGTAGATAGATAGATAGATAGAGATAGAGAGATAGATGACTAGATTAGATAGATAGTAGATAGATAGTAGATAGATAGATATAGATAGATAGATCGTTAGATAGAAGATAGATTAGATATAGATAGGTAGAAAGGATAGCTAGTAGATAGATAGATAGATGATAGATAGATAGATATAGAGAGATAGATAGATAATAGATGAGATAGATAGATAGATGATAGATAGAAGATAGAAGATAGATGATAGATAGTGATAGATAGATAGATAATAGATGATAGATAGATAGATGATAGATAGCGATAGAAGTAGATAGATAGATTAGATGATTAGATAGTTAGGTTTAGATAGATAGATAGATAGCTTAGATAGGCTGAAGATAGATAGGTGATAGCATAGATAGATAGATAGATAGATAGATGATGATGATAGATGATAGTAATAGATAGATAGAGATAGATAGATAGATGAGAAGAGATGAAGATAGATAGATGACGATAGTAGATGATAGAATAGAGAGATAGGTAGATAAGATAGATAGATAGATGGTAGATGAAGATAGATAGATAGATAAGATGATAGATAGAGAGATAGATAGATAGATAGATAGAGATAGATTAGATTAGATAGATAGATGATGAAGATAGATGATGATAGATATATGATAGATAGAAAGAGATAGATAGATAGATGATAAGATAGATTAGATGATAGATGATAGCTAGATGCTGAGAAATAGAGAGATATATAGATAGATTGATAGATGTAGATAGAGGATAGAGTGAGAGATAGATGAAAGATGATAGATAGGTAGGTAGATAGATAGGTAGGTAGATAGATAGAGATAGATGACTTAGATAGATAGAGAGAAAGATAGATAGATAGATGATAGATAGATTAGATAGATGATCGATAGATGATGATAGAGAGATAGGTAGATAGGATAGATAGATAGATGATAGATAGATAGATAGATAGATGATTTCGATAGATCGATAGATATCGAAGATAGATAATAGATAGATAGATGATAGATAGATAGTAGATAGAATTAGATAGAAGATAGATAGATAGATAGATAGATTAGATGATAGATAGATAGATAGATAGATAGATGATAGATAGATAGGATGATAGAGATAGATGATAGATAGATAGGATGATAGATAGAGAGATAGATGATAGATAGATAGATAGGTAGATAGATAGATAGATAGTAGATAGATGATAGAAGATGATAGATAGATAGATAGAGATAGTCGATAGATAGATGATGTAGATAGATAGATAGATAGATAGTGATTGATAGATATATGATAGATTAGAGTAGATAGAGATAGATAGATAGATGATGATAGATAGATGATAGCTGATAGATGATATTAGATAGATAGCTAGCTAGATAATGATAGATAGAAGATAGATAGATAGATAGATGATTAGATAGATGATAGCGATGATAGATAGATAGATGATAGATAGTAGGTAGATAGGATAGGTAGGTAGAGAGATAGATAGGATGATGATAGATAGATAGATAGATGATAAATAGATAGATCGAAGATAGCTAGGATCGATAGAAGACTAGACTTGATGATTAGATAGATAGCTGACTAGAATAGGATAGAGAGATAGATAGAAGATAGATATAGATAGATAGATAGAAGATAGATAGGAGAAATTAGATAGATAGATGATAGATGATAGATGATAGAGAGCTAGATGATAGATAGATGATAGATAGAGATTAGATGATAGATAGAGAGAAGATGCTAGAGAGATAGATGATAGAGAGATGAGAGCTAGATAGCTGATGAGATAGATAGATGAAGATGTAGATAGATAGATGATAGATAGAGATAGATAGATAGATAGATGCTAGGATTAGAGAAGATAGATAATAGATTGATAGATAGATAGAGAGCTAGATAGTAGATAGATAGCTAGATAGATAGATAGATGATAAGATAGATAGATAGATGTAGATAGGTTAGGTAGATAGATAGATAGATAGATAGATAGATAGATAGATGATTAGATAGATAGATAGATGATAGAAGTAGATTAGATAGATAGATAGATGATCAATAGATAGATGATAGATAGGATTGATAGATAGATAGAAGATGAAGATAGATAGATAGATAGATAGATAGATAGATGATCGATAAGATAGATGATTAGATAGATCGAAGATAGATAGATAGATATGAAGATAGGTTAGATAGATAGATAATGTAGATAGGTAGTAGAAGATCGATAGATGATAGATAGCGATATATAGATGTAGATAGATATGTAGATAGATAGATAGCTAGATGATAGATACGATGTAGATGTAGATAGAGAGATTAGATGTAGATAGATAGATGATAGATAGAGTGATAGATAGATGATAGATAGATAGATAGTAGATAGTAGTAGATATGATAGATAATAGATGAGTAGATGATAGAATCGTAGATCGATAGATGATAGAGTAGATAGGATAGATAGATAGCTGATTAGATAGGTAGGTGAGTAGATGAGAAGATAGATAGTATAGTAGTAGATAGAAGATAGTAGAAGATAGATAGATAAGATAGATAGATTGATAGATAGATAGATAGATAGATATAGATAGATGCTAGATAGATAATGATGATTAGATGATAGAGTAATAGATAATAGATTGATAGATGATAGATAGATAGATAAAGAAGATAGCTAGATAGTAGATAGATAGTAGATAGATAGTAGATAGATAGATGAACATAGATAGATAGTAGATAGTAGATTACGATAGAAGATAGGATAGATAGAGATAGATAGATAGATAGAGATAGAAAGATAGATAGATATAGATAGATAATAGATTTAGATAGATAATAGATAGATATACGGATAGATATGATAGATAGATAGCTAGTAGATTGTAGATAGATAGATGATAGATAGATAGATAGATGATAGATAGATAGTAGATAGAACTAGCTAGATTAGATAGATAGGTAGGAAAGATAGATATAGAAGATAGATAGATGATAGAATATAGAAGATAGATAGATGATAGTATGATAGATAGATGAGATAGATAAAGATAATAGATGATAGCTATAGATGATTAGATAGATGATTTAGATAGATAGATAGAGAGATAGTAGGTAGATAGTAGATAGATAGATAGATAGATAGGTGATAGATAGATAGATGATAGATAGATGTAGATAGATAGATAGATGATCGATAGATAGATGATTAGATAGATAGATAGATAGGTAGATCGATAGATAGGTAGATAGATAGATGATAGATAGATAGATAGATAGTATATAGATAGATAGATAGATGATAGATAGATAGATAGATGATTGATAGATATATGAAGATAGATAGATGATAGATAGATAGATGATAGATAGATAGATGATAGATAGGATAGATAGATAATAGATAGATAGAGAGTAGATAGATGATGATAGAAGTAGATAGCTAGAGATAGATAGAGATCGATAGATGATAGGATAGGAGGTAGATAGATGGGTAGGTAGATGATAGATAGATAGATAGATAGATGAAGATAGATAGATAGATAGATAGATGATAGATAGATAGATGATAGATAGATAGATGATAAATAGATAGATAGATGATAGATAGATAGATAGATGATCGATACATAGATGATAGATAGATAGATGATAGATAGATAGATAGATAGATAGATGATAGATAGATAGATAGATAGATGATCGATAGATAGATGATAGATAGATAGATGATAGATAGATACGATAGATAGATAGATAGATGATAGTAGTAGATAGATAGATAGATGATAGATGATAGATGAAGATAGATGAAGATAGTAGATGATAGATAGATGATAGATAGAGAGATAGAGGATAGAGAGATAGATGATAGATAGAGAGATAGATGATAGAGAGATAGATAGATAGATAGATAGATTGATGATAGATAGATAGATGATAGATAGATAGATAGATAGACAGATGATAGATAGATAGATAGATAGATCAGATAGATAGATAGATAGATGATAGATAGATAGATAGATAGATAGATAGATAGATAGATGATAATAGATAGATAGATAGAT